>KZ805426.1:34120-128735 GCA_003073855.1 Periconia macrospinosa
CAATCCAGGCTCAAACAATCCAGGCTCAAACAATCCAGGATCGAGCAATAACAATCCAGGTTCCAACAATCCAGGTTCGAGCAATAACAATCCAGGTTCCAACAATCCAGGTTCGAGCAATAACAATCCAGGTTCCAATTCGCCTTCTAGCAATCCGGGTTCCAGCAATCCAGGTTCTAATTCACCCTCCAGTCCGTCACCTCAAGGCTCTTCAAACAACGATCCCTCCAGGCCAGGAGCAAACCAACCGTCTAATACTGACCAGGGTCTGGCAGTGGGAGCACCAACAACCATCAACGGAGTACCAGTGACGGCACAGCCAGATGGAAGTATCACGGTCACCGACCCGAACGGCGTTGAACAAACCCTTCGTCCTGGACAAAGCCAAATCTCGGTCAACGGCCACACCGTCTTCGTGTCCCCGCTTGGAGACAGAGTAGTTGTGGATGGCCAAGTGCACAACATCTCGCAGCAACAATCGACCACGATGCGCGTTGCTGATGTCCCAATGACCGTGAACCCAGACGGAAGCATTTCAGTAATTGCAGGCGGAGTAAGGCAAACTTTGCAGGTTGGAGGCCCGCAAATCACCGTCGACGGGCGCACGGTTTCTCTGCGTCCAAACGGTCAGATCATGGTGGATGGGAGTACCTACACGTGGACTGCCACACCCGATGGAAAAATTTCCGTCGCCCGTCCTGATGGCTCGACATCGATAGTCGCACTTTCTCGACAATCGGGCGCTCCAAGTGGAGCGCTGGGCGGCGCATCAGATGCAGCTGAAGCTACAGCAACTTCTTCCAACAGTAGAAGCGGCGAGGCATCGAGTACAGCACGTTCATCTGGGGCGACAGGAATCAGCAGCTCAGGACCTGAATCTCCAGGTCAGACTGGTGCCCAAACCGGAGCAGCCGCCAGGTTGAGGGTGGTAAACGGTGGCTGGATTTTCCATGGCTCTTTCTTTGCGACGATCGCCATCCTAGTATTGTTGTAACGTTTAATGTGTGAGTGTGGATAGATGTCGAGGACGTCCCTAATGAGACAATAATGAAATATTTAATGAGTAAACCTATAGAACATGAAAATAAATGCCTAGAACTAAGTTTCAGCCCTACAACGGAATGTCGAAGCCAACATTAGCTCACTGCAGATGTCTGGTGCGCTAGAGGCGAATGCGGCGAACCAGAACCTCGTGGACTTCACCTTAGTGATAGGATACCATGCTCCCTCGATTTGCATCCTTTGTTCTGCACCATCCCGTTATTGTGGAAAGTAGAGTGGTTTTAGACACGGAGGCTGCATGAAGTGGGAGAGCTGGGGTACCCCTGCCCCTTTAGGACGGCACGTGGACGGACCGTGTATGCACCGATCCGGGCCGATCGCAGGTAGCTACTCCGCACTCCGACCCCTATTTATTGTTCTGTTAAACTCCCGTCCGGCCTACGAGGAATACTTGTCCGATTCTATCAGTGTCTTCCACAGAAACTACACATTTGTACATTGTGTTAAAGCAATACTGTGAAGCTGGCTGATTTATATTCCAGTCTAGATCATCGTTGCAAGTGCAGCCTTACTGTACACTCTTTTGCATTCGCCATTTTCGTCTTTGCCTCCGCAGAAAAAAAGCATCAGAATAGCCCTTTTTAGGAACACAGGGCTGCTTATGGTGGGGCTGGATCCGAAGTGGGGCGAGGTGGCGTAGAATCTTACTTCGAACATCATCCTAATATTATCGCAACTTGTGCATCTTGCGATAAATAAAATAACGGAGCTCAATCATGTATTATTTAATCACTACCATTTCCCTTGCGGCTGTCGCACAAGCGCTTTCAGCCGCCACACTTCCCCATTCGCATCCTTGCTATCCTCTAACAACATCACAAAACCAATCTCGAGCCCAAATACACACCAACGGAGATTTTCTAGTTGTGGCAGCAGATCAAAACACGTCGCAATTCTTTTTAAGGGAGCTAACGTGCACAAAATCAACATACACAAAGAAGAGCTCATCTGAGGGCGGTGGAACGCAAACACCACCCCAACAAAAGGACGAGAAACCGACACTGGAGAAGTCAAAGGTTACTTCACAGTCTTTCGACGAGGACGATTACATACTGGACGAATATGGATGTCCTGAACTCACCAAAAACATATTATACTGTATGTTTTGCGGTGGTAGTGACGAGAATGGGAGGTGCAAAGGTGTAAGTGGCTGCTGGCATCATAATAATACTCGCTTTTACTGAAGCATGTTGACAGGATCCCGAGTATGAAAATGAGTACGCGGGCTGCAACTGCACCCCCGACCCTGATTGGTCTGTGAACCCACCTGGGTTAGTAAGACCTGGGTTTTGTGTGCGTAGACAGGCGAGAAGGGATCGCCGTCCTCTTCGTGATGAGGAGGAAGGGCCAGGACGAACAGGGACTGTATCAAGCTCAGGAACAGCGGCAGTAACCGTTTTGACACAGTTGCCGTTAGCGACGATAAGTGCATTGCATTATCTTGCGTGAAAGCAATAAAAAGGCGTCAGTTCGGAGAAGGCCACTCAATGTTGTAGCGAGCTAGATCGATACCTAAGAAATAATCATTTGATTAGCATGCCTCCTTACAAAGCAACAAGAGAGCGAATAGGAAACTACTGAAAAAGTATATCTACCAGATATACGCTTCCAATACAACTTCCAGCTTACAGAGCTTTGCCCTGATTGTATATCTCCATAAATGAGCCGCTGCTAGTATGCACAGGTGAGCTCTGGCTGGCGCTCCCAAATCCTGCATTTACTCCGATTTCCTTTGTAAGCTAATCACATCCACCCGATTTCGACGGGTACTCTAGTGTAAAATTCAGCGCAAAGCTGAACAGAATCCGTTCGTCTGGGAGACTTGCGGTCGCTTCCACCGAGCAGTTCCATTTATCATTTTTATCATTCCTGGCTGGTCAATACAATGAGGGAAAATCCGCCAACAGCTCCTGCAATCACCACATCAGGGACCCATTCGTACCGAATGTCTGCATGCATAATTTGGATAAAGACTTTCTTACGTTGTTCCAGTGCAATGCCAACGGCCCTCCGTAGAAGTCCCCATGCCGGACTACAAGTCCGCGGGCGACTATGATCCTTATTGGCCCTTTCTCCCAGTATTCAGGACAGAAAACTGACATCCTGAGAGTTGCGTCGGCGAGATCGGGGAGGGGATCGGCGATCCAACCGTTGAGATATAAAAAAATGTGTTCGTTCCTAGTGTGTTGGTCATTACGTCTGTCGGGATATAATACGTTGTACGTACAGCCTTGGTGGGTTTGGATACACAACGAGCTCGCGGACACCGAAGAGTTGTTCAGAAGCATCTATTCGCGTGTAGTACGCAATGTTGTGTCCTGGAACTTTGACTGTGTGCAAGGCTGGGGAGGCCAAGATCTGCTGCGCCGCACGTGAGACCACCGGCTGCCTTTGCTGCCGAAAACCCGGCGAAAAGCGATGTGTAAAGGGTCAACTTCATTCTGCCAGTGGGATTTCGATTGAGATGAAGTAGGTGCGGCGAGAAGGGAATTTAATAATAGAGAGTTAGATATTAACGTCGAAAGGTGGGCATGTGTCCGCTTATATTCTGCGGGATTGGGCGTGCAGGAGTGGCGTGGTTCCGTATGTGGGCGAGTAATACAAACCCTGCATCAGCCAGGCGGCAACCTTACCTGAACGGCTCGTGCGTAAGAGCACGTCCAGCTAAGTCGATGCCTGTTTGGAGGGGCACGCGGTTGTTGCTCATACTAGGTAGACTTCTCTCTCCGCAATACGACCAAAAGATTTGAAACTTTCCAAAGAGGAAGGAGCAGGACAAGCTAGAATGCGTAAATGAGCTTAGGAAACGATACCAAACCACTTATGGTATCAAAGATGGTGAAATGACCGAGACACAGATCCGCATAACCAGCAAGGTAGCCTCCGTCCTCCTAGCCAAAGCCAAATTCATCGCAAACGTGCAGCATTGGAAACACAAACTTCCGCACCTCCCTCGTGAAGAAAACAATTAAACAATACATGAGTGCGTCCTTCTCTTCGACTTCATATGCGTAACACAATAGACTAATGGTAACCATCTCTCGCGACAACGGCAGACATTCGGCTTTGAAACATTCACTTGGTAGGGAGCGTCGAATTTACCTCTCCTTTCTCGCAACGGCACGATTACTATACAGATAATTCTCGCAACTAATCACTAGTGTGCCTGGATTGCGACAATGGCGAAGAAAATTCTGCCCCTCCTTTGATAGTGTGCTAAAAGCGGGGCCTATCCAATACTATACGCCCCTAAGTGGTGACTAAGGCGTTGCGACTGTTGACTAACGACAACCGTTAGACAGATCCGAAGGCTTAAAAATCGCTTATGCTCCCCCGCAATTCCAATGATTAGCATCTCCCAGTTCCTTGGTTGTTAGCCTATCCCACTTGACCATGGCAGATCCAACATGCTCCGGCGATAGCGCCAACTGTCAACATCATTTCCACGATGAAGATACGATATACCTAGCAGAGCTTAGCGAAAAGGAAGGGCGTGATGATGTCGAGGCTACAAGGTCTGCAGTGGCACCAGAAACACAAGCTATGCCGGACATGCCACAAATTGACTGTCGCCCAGTCGCTGAGACGGGTGGCATACCGCGTCTTGGGCTTCGGGGAATAATTCGCAATTTTACTCCTTCGTACGTTGGATCCTAACATACCTTTTTCTAGGCGAAAGAAGCTTATGGAATCCGCTGTTTTGCAGTTGGTTCATCATTACCATGAGCACCGGCGTAGTCGCAATTCAACTGCACCAGATTCCCTTTCATGCGCGCTGGCTCAATATCATCTCTGATATCCTCTTCGTATTCAACGCGGGACTCTTCCTTCTCTTCACTTTGATTTCGGTCCTTCGATATATCCTGTACCCTCAGTTGATCGTTTCGGTACTGCACCATCCTCACCAAAGCCTGTTTCTCGCAACATTCCCCATCGGCCTAGCGACGCTCATCAATCTGATCGTTCTGATCTGTACCCCTTCCTGGGGCCAGGGATTGGCCATCTTCGCATGGGTACTATGGTGGATCGACAGTGTAATGGCGCTCATCGCCTGTTTCCACCTGACTTGGGTCATGCACGCCTTCCTACTTTTTGCATATGCTCAAGATCTAACGAAAATACAGCATGTCGCACCGTAGAAGTGACCTTGCAGAGATGACGGCACTCTACTTCATCCCTATTCTCTCCATCGTCATTGCTGCTACGTCAGGCGCTCTAGTCGCTCGGGCTCTGACGAACAACGCCCACCAACTATGGACATTAATCATTAGCTATGTTTTCTGGGGCATTGGAACACCCATGTCGTGGATTATCATGACACTCTACTTCCTCCGAATGACTGTGCATAAGCCGCTTGAGCGAGAAGTCATCGTCTCGCTATTACTACCCATTGGACCCCTGGGACTGTCGGGATTTTCGTAAGTCACGTAAAATACACAGGCGTGAATATCAGACTGATCCCTGCTATAGTTTGATATCTCTCGGGAAGGTCGCAAGGCATGCATTTGCGCTTAAGGATACGATTCCCAGTGTCGCACATGCTGGTGACGCTTTCTACCTTGTAGGCTTGCTGGTTGGCCTTGTCATGTGGGGCTTTGCGCTTATATGGTTCATCGTTGCTATCATCATGATCGCCATGGCGTATCCATTCCCATTCAATATGGGTTGGTGGGGCTTCGTCTTCCCAGTCGGTGAGTCTGTGGTTCGTGTCTATCTGGTTTCCCATCAGTAACTCGAGCTGATTTAGGCGTATTTACTCTCTTAACGATATCAATCGGTGAAGAGTTTGACTTCCGATTCTTTAATATTTTGTCATGCGTAAGTCCTCTCTCGAAAAAATTCAGGGAAGCCCGCGTAACCATATGTAGATCTTAACTGCGGCTTGCGTTGCCATGTGGCTTGGGTTAGCTGTGAGAACTACCATGCATGTCATCACGGGAAAAATGTTCTATGCTCCGTGTCTGGGAACAGACTTGTTTCTCAAGAGAGCCAAGGCAAGCGCAAATGATGCAAAGAGGCTGTAATTGAAACCTCAAGCTGTATAGTCTCGTCGCGGTAGCTAGCTCTTTATCGTATCTTCGATGCAATGTCAGAGCTTCTGCACTTTCATTTCGATTTTATTATATTGACGTAATATGGTCACGCACCGAATGCCGTCTATTCCCGCATGGACAGGCGTTTACAAATGTGTTTATTTCACGTGCCTAGGAATAAATGATTTAACCCTCGTGCGACGAAGATGCGGTTGGTAATGCGCATTGACCTTTCTCAATCCCCACCCACTTCGCTACCTCGCTCCATATGCTATCTTGGATGCCCTCGTCTTTCACAATCTCGTCTGGCTCTGACCTCTCCCACATTGTATAATATCCTCTTTGGTTATATTGCTTGTCCATTGCCAGTTCCACCATATCGATCCCAGCTTCGGAGCTGGGTCGCCAAGTCGGGTCGAGAAGAAGACGGACGAGTGGCCGCAGCGGTAAGATAATGTATTGGAACATGAACCGGACCCAGGCCGGGACGTTTGTCCGGAATGCCCGTGAATCGGCAGAGTCGCCAGGGTTGACTGCGACTGCAATAACGTGGGAAAGATTTGGGTCCTGGGAATTAGGCCAGGGGCGTCAGTGACATGATATTCGACACTGAGCTGCACTCTCTTTCACCCATGGTGAAGGCGAATTACAGCACCCTAGAGAAATTATGTACACTCAGACTTACATCTTGCAACTGCCGATTCAAAGCATAACACCAGATGGTGGTTACCAGCTTGGAGTTAGAATACCGCAGCATACCATGCGATCGTGGGTCCTTGTCCACGGGAGGGTGAACAAGTTCATCAAGATTTGATGGTATGCCTGGTATATACTGGGACATCGGTGTTTTGCGTCGATAATGAGCCACGCTTGACACCAACTCAACTTTGCCGCCCTCCCGGTCAAACTTGTCGATGAGCCGCAATACCAAGAGTGCGTGCGAAATGAAGCTGACCTGCATGGTCTTGTCGAAACCATCGACTGTAAGCTCACGATCGGAAACGAGGTTCCAATAAAACGCGTTGCAGATGATAGCTTTGAGGGGAGGATAGGTTCCATCGGCAATCCTGTCGGATAAGGTTGTCGCGAACTTATGTACAGCCGCCAAATCTGCTAGATCTACCTCATGGATGGAGACTCTGGATCGTGGGAATTTCGAAGTAGCCTGACGCAGAGCATTTGTATTGACGTCGGTCTCCGCAGCGTTCCTAACTGTAAATATTGCCGTGGCATCTGGGTATCTCTTCAACAGATGTTCAGCCGCGTGCAACCCAGCCGACCCATTTGCGCCAGTGAGCATGACAGAGCCAGACATTGATGCTTTGAGTGTAAATCTTGAGTTCTCTTACAAAAAGTCGTGCAGCGCATCAGAAACGATCACGCACGTGAAGGTTGTGGGGTTCTTCGATGCTTTTATCTTGCTAAGTATACCTGCTTGACTCTGTGCGACTGTGGCGTAGTGCTTGGCGCTTACTATGCACATGCCGTATTGAGAAGATTTACCATTTAAAGCGAACCACTTGTTGGGATAATTGAGACAATTCAACCGGTTACGATATTTCCATTTCTGATTAGTTCTCTCACACCGCATTGCCACGACGGTAAACTACAGTAACGTTAGTCTAACTGAGAGAGTGTTAGCGCAAGGGGGAGGAAGATATTTTCGTTTTACCCTGTTGCGCTAGTCTAGATGAAGAACTTGTGCCGACTTTATCGCTAATACTTACTTTAACATACCTTTCGCTCTAAGGAGTTTATTTCTAGTGGCAGCAGCGCTCATCTAGCGTAGCACTATTATCTTCGTGCTCAAATTCATCTAGCGATTATCCCTTGCTTGTAATGTCTGAATTCTTATTGAGAACCACCTTAGTGACTTTACTTCACAGCTGATACCAACCCGACGCTTCTGATACTCTCCAGTATTCAGAGGATCCAAAAACGTTACTTAAGGATGGTCTTAAAGTAACCATCACCCTTAGGCACGCTTTTCTGTATCATATTGTTTGTAATCTTAAAACCACTTCCATACCATACCTCATGCGTTTCCAACTTGTATCATATCTTAGTGTCTGCCAAACATAAGCAAAAGAGAGACCTGAATGTGACTTCTTCATTATCTATCTTCCCATATCAACTTTACTATTGGAGACGCAATATGTATCCATGCCTGCATGCTGCTAGCAGCCATGCGACAGGTTCAGGTGCGTTTCCCTTTTTTCACTACACTATCAGAAGAGAAGCGTAACAAACTATCCAAAATTTTCGTGGTTGTGGACGACTCCGTCGTGTTTAGTGTGTTCCCAATCTACTCGGCATGAACGTTCCATAGCCGGTCTTGTTCCTTAAGCCACCATTCACCAACTTTCGCAGCCCTATCAACCCAACTAGCTACCTTAGGACCATATGCGTTATGGACAGCTAAACGGATTTCGTCCAAGGTCCAACTAGTTAACGGTTTCATTTCTGCCGGGTTAATAGTAGGATTTGTAAACTAGTATTCCGCATTTTTAGCTAAGGGAGCGATAAGGCGATAAGGGACTACTGTAGATAAGATGGATAAAAGCGATCCTCTAGGAGAGACGACGGCTATGTTCCAACCCTCTTAACCCTTATGAGCGCTTCTAAACGGACGAAGCAGCGATTAGCTTTAATATTGTGGGATAAGTGATAAGGCAATGACGGTGTTATTTTGATTAAGGGAGCCGGACTGGATAAGTAGATTAAGAATCGTAGGTAGGATAGATAAGGATGTTACATTGACCGATAGCTGAACGCGAGGGAGATGTGGATGCCTAAAAACTAGAGGTACCTGGAAAGCGGTGATGTGAGGGTTGTAAGGTACGCCCTAATTCTTCCCGTCCTCCGGGAAAGAGAATCCGCTATATACATGATTAGATCTATTCTAGAACCGAAAGGTTATTTGCACGGCAGGTAGAAGACTTACTAGTCGCTGATTATGACTACTAGGGTTTCGTTTGTAATACCAGCCTTATCTAAATAGTTAAGAATTTTACCTAGCTATTGATCGCCGTATTAAACAGCGTTAAGGTAATTATTAAGGGGCACATAGTCTGTATTACTATAGGAACCTATGTATTTTTTTCTTTTAAATAATGGCGGTACGTTCCAGGGGTAATAAGTAGTGCTCGTGAGGTGCGAAAGGAATAGACGCCTCCTGTTGTTTATAGCGTCGTGAATAATGTCCCTAAAATAGGGTTTTATCTTAGCTTCTATATAACTGTATATGAGAAAGGCGGTTAGTAAGGATGCTATTTAAGGCGTACTCTGGAGGAACGATAGTTAATACAGGAGAGAAAAACTAACCTAAAATAATTAGGTGTAGGTGAATTTAGTAGATAATACTTAGATCTCTTATTCTTAATTGTTTCTGAATTAACAAAAGTATGGAACCCCATTTGATCCATCTATATCCCCTGGCCCCATTCAGATAATTTAACAGATTGGAGAAAGGCAGAAGTCTAGGGTTGACGATAAACATCTACAGGGCCAATTTCGCCATTTTTTCGGGGAGAGATTAAGTAGCCCTTGATACGGTTGAACAGGTTAAGGATGTGTGGTACACACGGCTGATAAATGTTGTAATCTATCTCTGGAAGGAAATTGTAGGGCATTGCGCCGACTCTGTAATAGCTTCTAAGGAGGCTTTTAACAGTATAGGTAGCCCCTATGACTACTTCTTGCACATTAATTCTGCCTATCTGGTGCTCTAGTTCTAATTTGTCTTCTAATTGCTTAGAGAAGATCTCCCCTGTAACTATATCGGTAACTGGAGTTAAGCGTGCCAGCATTGCGTTTAGGGCATCCGTTTAATCTGTATTGTGCAATCCTAGGATTTTTTTATAAATTGCGGAATCTTATTGAATAGGAAAAACATCTTTTTAAATACTTTCTAGTGTAAGGAGAACGACGTGTGTGATATTAATAGATAACTCCTAGAACGTCTGTTGTAAGGGTAATAAAATGTTAAGATTAAGGTTAGATATCTTTAAAGGGTCTTTTAAAGGCCTGTATCTGTGTTGCTTAATATTACAGAAACTTTAGTTAGCTCTGGAGAAGTTAGCTGTAGTAGTTATGTTGCCTTCATTGTCTAGCCAATAGTTAATTCCCAGGAGGGGCCTATCCGAGTCATCCAACCACGTTAGGTCGAACAAGGCGCCCTGGGCTTTGCTACTGTTTCTCTAATAGTTGGGGTGGTAGCTTCTCTGCACCTCGGACTAGGCTTTTAAGACAACAATTAGAATGGAGTTGCAAAGGTAGTCCTAAGGAACGGCTGGCTAAGACTACTATAATAGAGCAAGAGCAAGTACCGCCATTAAAAGCAGCGGAACAAGGAGACTATGTATTTAGATCCTTTAAACTTGATGCCCTGACATAAATGTCCTCTGCGTTATCTGCTGGAGAAGACAGTTACGCCTTAGTGCACGGTGTAGTAGCTAGCAAAGTAGTAAAGCTGCTAAGATTATAACAGCGCCTGCGTGATACATAGTTGCTTTACTACTTATTAGAACTTTTACGCCGCTAGGGTTCTTAATAAAGTTAAAGCTAGTAACCTAGTCTACCTCCGATCCTGTTGCAAGGTAGAATCTGAGCTGAATAGAGGTAGCCACAAGTAAGAGGGCTCTTGATGCTGAGTAAGATGGACGTACAAGATAATCTAATTATGGAGCAGTAAACTTACACTAGAGCGCCTCCTATAATGTTAAGAACAGCTAAGAACGTACCATAGTGTCTTCTAAGGAGAATAATTCCTAGGAAAATAACGATTGCATCTTGGACAAACAGCGTGGGGAGATAGTAAAGGAGTTGTAATAATCTAAGAGAAGAGAAGTATTGCGATATGTGCAAGGTCTTAGATAGCAACACCGCTACTACTAGTATTAAAAATAGATAACTTAACAATAGGGAGGCAACACGCTTTATTTCGATGAGATAAAATTTGATATATAAGTGTAACTTTTTACGATAAAAGGGAACGAGGTTTTAGAGTATGAGATGAACGCGCTGAAGAAGGCGCTAGATACTATGTAGTTATCTCGGCAGGAGCAGGTTATCAGGAGCACAAGAGGTTCGCCTACGAAGGTGGTCCGAGAGCAACTGAGAACTGAAATTCGTCCTGAGAGGAGCTGGGAGACTGACGATGCGTGTGCGGCACTAACCACTGGTTACTGTCTGCCCCCTAAATAAATGTAACAATGGGGCCCCCGGATAGGCTTAAATGTTTGCTTCCCGGAGGTCACAAGCTCGGGGAATTGCTGCTGTCGTAAGGGCGGTTTCGCTCTCTGCTTATTGAGTTCTGGGGAAGATGGGGGTGACACACTTCTGGCATGGATAGCCAACATAACACGACAAAGCACGAAAGCGACACGACAGAGCGAATGAAACAGGCCAGAGCCTCATCATATACACAGACAGAAGTGGTATATAGGGCGAGATAGGCGCAGCAGCGGTATGCCCACCTACACAGCAAACTCGGGTGGTACACATGGGCCCAGACACAGTCTCAAACGGTATAGTAAGTCACAGCTAGCCAACAAAGCTATCCAGTTCAGAGAGCGGACGCAGATCCTTGGGCAAGCGGGGATCGCAGACGCGTAGGACGACAGCCAAGTGCTGGGAGGAGTGCTTATACAAACGGGGTGATGTGGGCGACGCGGATTAACGTCGGCGCCGCGTCGGCTGTTAGCTAAGCTAACTAGTTAATTAGACTAACTAGCCTATCGCGCATAACTGCGGAGAAAACGCGGCTGAAACCGAGTAGGACAAAATCAAATTAAATCACACCCCGTGGTTTCGGGCATGAGCGAGCATTTTTCGATAGTATATCGTATAATATACACTACCTCAGGTGACTCTCATTTTTCTATATATTCCGCCTGTGTTCGCAGCGTTCAAGACGACAAACCAAAATTCCATTCTGCTATTCGCTATTACTACATAGCTTTCGTATACGCCCTTTTCAATCTTTTTCAATATGAAGCTCTCCGTCATATTGTCGCTAGCTTTCGCTACTATGGCATTTGGTGCCCAGAACGTGCAGGAAAACTTGCAGAGAAACGCTATCCAGGCACGTCAGAATCCAGGTCCAAGTAGTAATGAGGAGCGTGCTCGTCAGAATGGTGGTAATGGTGCTCGTCCAGGTGGTCCAGAGCGTATTGGTTAGAGGGATGCCGCCAACTATTATGGTTACTAAGGAAAGGCACCAAAGCAACAGCTTTGACTGTGGTTAACTGTCTCAGCACGACAACGTTGAGGGTTGGAGGATGGTAAGCATTCTATTGCTGTATGGGGTTCTCTAGGGAGTTTAAGCTTAGCCGATCGTCCGCGGGTTCCTGTCTTTAGCGATTTAAAGGAGATGAAGGTTTAGGCCAGGTGTGAAATGTGAAATTGAAGTTGTTCCCAGGCATTGTTTGCTCCTGTGCGAGTGAAGTTTGATCGCTGCCTGACTGCTAGTAAACCTCTGCTACTATCTTTTAGTTGAGCCGTGGAGCACCCACCGCCATTACTGACTACAAATACTGTTTAGGTCCTAGTACAACCTTCATCCTCGCAACCAAAAGGCATTCGTACTGCAATAATTACTCGCGATGCTAGAGGCCCGTAGCCACAGTCCGTTCCCGTCGTCCTCTAGAAGCCAGAGAGAGTACTAGGGAATGCAAAAGAGGGTGTTACTAGTAACACTCTCTCCTAATACTCTCTCTGGTGTCAAATCAACGATTTCCGCAATAAAAACGACTCCTTAAAACGTGTACAAACTTCCTATTTGGGTACAGCGTCTGCTTCATGTCGCTTCTCTCCAGTTGTTAACGATTCTTGACGCTTTTGGTTGACACTCACTAAATGCCCGCTTAGTGATTGATCACCTGGTGAATTACAATGAATTACGATACGAAATCAATAAAAAACACTAGTAACTTCGCCCGTAGGCCTTCTTTTATTGGTTTACCCATTCCGACTTAGTGCTGATACCAAGCTCCGGGGGGGTTGTAACGTCTTCCTGCCACGACGGGTAAACTACAGTAATACGCAGAGCTTCTCTATTTGTGCTCCTTCATCCGCAAAACCACGCTAGTTTAGTAGATAACAGACGCCTAGTAAGCTGAACCACGCCAATCCTTCCATAGCCCTCTATATGGCCGTTTCCATGGCTTCTTCGTCCATCTTTAGGTCTGTCTTCGGCTCCTTAGTGCACCCCAATACATACAACACGAGGGAATACCTAATAGTGCAAGGAATAAAATGGGAGAGGTTAATTGTTTAACCAAATGTGACTGTTTCTCACTGTGCGAATAAATTGACAAAAAAGTCCCACCTATCGATACACGGCGTCTGGGAATTCGTTCTCAACATCGTTCCATAGATCCACCTCCAAAACTCCGTTGTCATTCCTCCGCGTTCCATATCTCATCATTTTACCCTCTTTCTCTAGATATTCCGCAATTTTGTCGCCTGCATGGGTACTCATCCCGTTCACATTCTCTATAGTCGTCTTCAGCAGTCTGGCAACGGAAAGATTGCTTGCATGATCCCGTATGAAAACCTTTCTGCAATAGAAGAAAACAGTTCCAATCGCTAAGGTCTGGCCTACGAAAATGGACACTAGGACCGGAATTGATTCCCTCCATGAAACTCCCAATTTTCGATCAACGAATTTTTGTGGTAATGCATTAGGGATTAGGGTCACCCTCGGCAGCTGGATATCAGCACCTAGGATGGCGAGAAGAGGAAGGCGGGCGACGAGGTGGGCAGCGTGCAGGTTGGCCTGGCGTGTAATATCAGTGGTGTTACTTTTTTTAAATCCTTCGTTGAGATTATTTGCGAAGTGTTCATTCTTGTTCATGCCGGAGTAAACCCTAACGCTATAAGAATCATTTTGCCGGCCGCCCCACACGCGATCAAAGGAACCGATTCGGTGGAGAAGACTGGAAACGTCATACGAGGAGGTCGTGTTCGATGGTTCCAGCGGCCCGGGTCCCGGGATGCTGTTATTATAACTAATACAGGTGAAGCATTCGAACAATGCCATCTCCCGATTTTTTCCCTTCGGCCGATACAATTCAGTATACAAATCTTGAGTTTCTATTGTGAGAAATAGCAAATACAGAACGAGAGGTGGTCCTTACATGTTGTTCCGCATGAGTCTTGATATCGTTCGCTATAATTTAGAGGAGCTGCCCACACGATATCATCTTGAGTATTTGGGAGTATGCTAACGATGAGCTGCAAAATCTTCATGGACGTTTCATTGATGCTGTTGGAACCTAATCAAACGTGATTTAGTGATAATAATCAGGGCATAATGAAGTGAAGAGATCTACTTACTCAAGTTTTCTACCATTCGACCGCCGTCTACAGACACGATCTTGTTTTCCACAGCCATTCGGGTCCCAAAACAGCTAGATGAACTATGGAATACCTTAGTTTGAGAGGAGGTTTCGTTTTTACCCCGGTATTCTTTCAGATAATATGAGTATTTCACATTGTCGCTTTCAACCGCACGGCTCATCCCACTTTTGGTGATATTCGTTGCGTTATAGGTCAATGGGTTGTTCGAATCGAAGTCGTCACTAGGCACGTTTGAAAGGCCTATCGTTGCGTACCTATTCATATGTCCTATCCGTAAGATTAATGACATACGTCTTCTAATATAGGTGGTTACTGCTCTTAGACTTACGGTGATGTTTCTCCAGGGAATTGTAGTCTGAGGAGTTGAACGTTTTGTTGAACCAGTTATCCACGCCCCAGTCAGTGATGTAAACTGGGGGCTCTATCCTTGGCTGCTCGTTCAAACTAAAGGTCAGTCCAAACGCAGCAACACTAAGGCGGCCAATAACATTAACGAGTAAATAAACCAAAACGACTGCTGTAGTAACACTGAACTTCCTTTTGCAGACGATATGTGTCCAGATGAGCTTAAAAGCTCCAGTTGGGTTGGACATTCCCAGAATCAGATCCACCTATTCAATCCAAATTGTTAGTAAAATGAGATATTTCTATCGCAAGGTTATCTTACATCAACTGGCGTGTGGAGTTTGCGGGCTAATAGGGGCCAACGAAGCATGGTGCCTAATAAACCTAAAAGCGAACCCACGCTCAAGCTCACCAGGGATGAGAACAAAATATTCAGTGCATTAAACCAGCGCGTTTCCCACGAACTGAGGACTCCCTTCAGTGAAAATCTATGAAGAATGATTGTTGTGATGGTGCTGAAGATGAGAATAGCCGCCAAACGCCAACAAATTTCGGTCCAAAACAATCGGCCGAGGTGGCTTCGGCGTTTCATGGGGTTGATGCAAGGGTCGCTCGAATCGTTCGAAATTCTTGGAGCGGCGTTCGACACACCGTCTTCGACGATATCATATTTGCCTGAATGCGTAGACATGGTGAAGAACATGTGAAAGAATTGGCGTGCGATTTTATTGATATTCAAGAAAGACCTTGTAATGAAGATTTCAGGACTTGGAAACAGAAAAAGTTCGAAGCCTAATAACCATTAAATGTATTATGCGACGCAGAACTCAGCTGGGGGCTGATCGGATTAGTAACATGGCTTAGAGAATTAATGTCAGTACGCCGCTTTGACTATGCGCGCTTAACACTCTGGTACTGACGTAGGCAGATCTAGACGAAGAACTACTATCTACGCAAGGCTTAACTAGAACAACAAGAGAGCCCACCAAACGCTTCGCGCAAAATGCCGTTCGCGACCCTTACTTCAGTGATCATGGAACATCACTCACCTACCTCTGTAGATGGCGAACGGTGCTCCACCTGAACAGCGTTGTTAGTGGGCCTGGTTGATGTCACATGAAAAGGGCAGTTCAGCTGACGCTCTCGAAAACCCGCGGCATGGCCCAACGCCCCTTCGATGACATCGAATTTATGCACATCAAAATCTAGACAATAAATCTAAGTTGGAAACGCGCAAAGGGGAGGCCAGTGAAAATCTCCCTAGGGGAAACCTGGGGATATAACGGGCAGCTCAGCCTCATAGCTGAGGATAGTACCGTCCTGCTAGACAAGGTATACTTTTGATCTTCACATGAAAATGTATATATCATTGCAACGTTGAATGAAATCACTCGCGGTATCAACACAGGTGACAAACCACTCTGAAACATCCTGGTAATCATGTGATTGAGGATATCTGGGGGCTACCTAGTGAGTCATCTCAACAAAACCATCTGCCATCCACCACCTACTAGCCAATAACATATTGTGAATACCATACCAGCATGATATTTTATATACACATACAGACCGCGATGCAGCATTTTGAGGCGGATATGAGCCGTCACAATCTGCAGAGTCGTTAGTGTGTCTAGAAATCGCTCTAGGCTGCAGAGACAGCGTCTACGAATGCTCTTGATACTGCAAAAAATTTAGCTCGCTTTGCAGCATTTCTGTTGCTGTTTTTATCTAAGGAGGTAGAAATAAATAGAATAAATTCCGATGGTTGGTAGACGGCTGCAAATGCAAGTCGATTTCTGCGACTCGTTTCAGATTTCGACAACTCTGGGTATGAACATTGGTTTGTTCGGGCTCTTGATCTTAGTTCTAAAGACAAGAATAGTGAACCCACGAAGCTGTCAGTGTCTGGGCTCATCATGGGGGGCCGACTTGAATGCATCGCATTGGGTCGGCGTCAAGAAATATAAAACGTAAGCTGGAAGTGTGGAAGGATTGATCATAAGATAGGACGAGCTGGCTAGGCTTAGTGGTGGCGACGGTACAATTACTTTTGCAGCCGTGAAATAACATGTGATTTTAGTGCTACACTGAACATCAAAACAGCTTACTGCTACAATGGTATTCCCCCCTAATTACATAGATCAATCGAAATTGATGCGCCACAGCTCTCTATCGTTCCCAGCTTCGAAAGAACTCCTAGTATGTAGCATAGCAAAATTATCATTAACAAGCACATCGCCCTCCTCCCACGTATGCCAATAGCATACCCTCCGATCGTGAAGCAGATCCTCAATCACATCGCAAACCCCGTCACCGCCATTCTCAATTTCCACAAACGTAGGTTCGAAACTAGTTTTCTCCTGCGGCCAGCGCTCGTGGTACTTGAGACACTTTTGGCCCGTCGTGGGGTGCGACACGACGAGCTCGATGTCGGTGAGCTTCGTTTGATCGAAAGACGAGGTGCTGACGGTCCAGGTCAGGGATTGTAGTTTTTCCAGGGGCATGTGGGGTGGGAGGTGATTGAAGAGGAGCCGCGAGCAGGCAAATAATGTGAAGCCGGTGTTTTTGGGGCTGGGTGTGACGGCGGTGAAGACTTGGAATCGAGGCGGGTTGGTGGCGAGGTATTCAGTTCCGTCTTTTCGTGTTCGCTTTTCGGTTTTGAACATGCCGTCGAAGTGGAAAGGCATCCATTCGCGACTTAGGACGTTGTTGAGCCCCTGGCTCTGGGAGCCTTGGTCTTTTACTTCCAGAACGAGGCCGAACTTCCATGCTGCGGGCTTGCCGAATTGGTGGGCTTTGGCAACGAAGCGCTCGCGATCTTTCGTCCGAGTGAAACCGCGGAGAATGACTGGTGATTGATATTCAGCCAAGGCGCGTGTCTTTTCGGCATCGATATCCTCAATAGATAACGCTTTTGGTCCGTCCGCTGGACGGATTATCAAGCCGCAAGGATACTTGGGCTCGAAAATGACTCGGGTAGCGCCCCAGTCATACAGCTTCGACCTTTGGCGGAAGAAAGATGGTTTCCCGTTCTCGTAGACTAGGCCCATGTCATCCATGTCCTCGAACATGGAACGGTGTCCGGCGATGACGGTACCGTCTAGCTTATAACCGATACAGCTGTGCCACGGAGTGACTGTATTTTGGACTGGTAAGACGTTGATGCTGATCTTGTCTTCGCCGGTTGAGGCGTGGATGGAGAGTCTGACATGATCCGGAAAGTTTTCTCGCACAGCTCGGGCAAATGCTTCGCCACGTTTCAACATGCGCTTCGCTATCATCTCGACTCCCTTTTTGAACTGGCTTTTTGTTCTCTCTTCGCCAATGGGAAAACGCGAAGCGAGATCTAGTTCCAGGAACTTGAGATATCCGCAGTATGTTATGCGTTTGTTCTCCTCATTTTTGACATAGGAATCACTTCTAATGGCGTCCCAGCCCGGGCTTCCGTAGCGCTGCATCAGGGTGAAACGCAATGTAGAAGCGACTGCTGAATACGACATGCCATCCAAGATGTCTAATGTGCAGTCGCCACCCAAAAGATCTCCTACCCTCGCAAACTCAATATGTCGATATTGGCGGGCTTCGGTGAGAGCGCGGAGCTGCTGGCCATAGTTCCAGACTACATGATCCGGAACACCGAGTAGATCTTTACCTGTCAGCCTTTGGATTTTGCTTAATTTGGTAGTGAAACGTGCATACCGTTGTATACCAATCCGTCGGAAACGACGACCAGACAGGCTCCAGGACTGTATACCTCTCCGATTGCTGAACATAGACCGTTGAGATGCGCCAGTGCCGTTTCTTCAGCCTTGTCCGGAGTATTGCCCAAGACCTTAGTTGTACTATTCGGGCTCTTGAAGGGGAAGGCAGGGAGAACCATCCGAACTGGTTGATTGGCTTTGACTGCCCGGTAAATCAAACCAAGGAAGGTAAGGGCACCTTCATCACTCCTGTCTGTCGTACCTTTTGGCAGGGGGCATCTATACTTATAAATTATCCTCAAGATGCTCTGAGACGTTTTGGCTACTCGCTCGTCAAGAGTCTCGAAGAGGGAATTCCCACCCACCGTGTCTACGACATTCGAATCGAGGACCAAAGGCATTTTCGGAGCGTGTAAACAGTAACCGCATGTGTGTGATATGGAAGGCGGGGGATGGTAATTTATGATTTGACGGTGCAAGGTATCATACTACTCTACAAACCCTTGCTCTCCTCGCAATCATCTAGAATGCCATTCGGACATTTGCTTCCGGTTAATAATCGGGGCTTCAACCCTGAACAGTGCCAATGTGCAAGGGAGGTGCGGATCACTCCCGCTCTGCTTACATATATACATTGTTCGGAACCTCCCTTTGGTCTCATTCGCAATCAACAAGAATTGGAACATGGCCTCCAAGTTGGTTGCCTGGATGCAGGTCCTTGCAGGTTTTCTGCTAATGTTCAACACCTGGTCAGTTTGACTTCGCATCTTGGCTTTCGTCATGAAAAGTGCCAGCTGATCCATGTCTTAGGGGTCTCATCAACGCGTTTGGCGTATTCCAGGAGTATTATACCTCTTTCTCCCCACCATTATCCAACCCCTCGTCCGTTTCTTGGATTGGGTCCATTCAGATCTTTCTTCTTCTCCTATCCGGATCTGCCACAGGCACTTTTGTTGACCGGGGCTATGCAAAAACCCTTGCATTCAGCGGTTGCGGGCTGCTCGCTCTGGGGCTTCTATTCACATCCTTCAGTGGCGAATTCGGCAAAGACGAAATCAAGCGACCAGTGTACTACCAGATTCTTCTATCACAAGGCATTTTATCGGGCCTCGGTATGGGCCTCCTTCTGGTTCCATCTACGGCGGTTGTGCCAACCTACTTCAAAGAGAATCGCGCACTGGCAGTGGGGCTTGCCAATACTGGAGCCTCTATTGGCGGTATCATCTACCCCATTGTTACCAGGCAAATGATCTCGGTAGTGGGATTCCACTGGGCTGTGCGCATCACTGCCCTCCTGGTGCTCTTGTCGACCGCCTTGGGAGGTATGATGTTAGTGCAGCGCCCTGAGCTCACCCAAAACCCCGGGAAGCGGAAGCTGTGGGACTGGAAGTGTATCGGAGATGGCCGGTATGCTCTCTTTGCTGCTGGAATTTTCTTTGCCTTTGCTGGACTGTATATCCCATACTTCTACATCACGGCATGGGCACGTGATACGGCGATTCCGCTACATGGCCTGCAGCCGTACTACCTTGTCTGCATCTTAAACGCGGGAGGCCTGGCTGGACGCATCGTTCCCCCGTTGCTGGCGGACCGGGTATCAGCTTCAACAACGCTACTCATTCAAGGAATCGCAGCGCTTTGCTGCGGGGTGCTGGCAGCGACATGGACGTCGATTGGAAAGTCTATGGCAGCCCTCCTAGTGTGGATTGTTGCGTATGGTCTTTTCAGCGGCAGCGTGATCAGTCTAATACCTGCTAGTGCAGCGGTGTTGACGACAGACCTCAAGTCATTGGGCGGAAGATTGGGCGTCGTCTTTGCGGGCAACGCTTTCGCCATCCTTTTGGGAAACCCCGTGGCAGGTGCCATCTGGAAGCAGACGGCCGGAGATTGGGCCGGCTTGGCTATACACTGCGCGGCATTTACTTTGGCAGGTGGTGCCCTACTGGTGGCCTGCTGGGTGTGGGTGTATGTGGCAATTAAAAAAACAAAGATGGAGGCCTCCTAACAAAGCAGGACGAGGATTCAAAGGAAGGTGGAGATAGACAATCATGGGGCTAGGCCTGTTCTGGATAGTGTCCGGCTTAATCCACCGGCCTAAACGAATTGGGCTAGTGGCCCGCAACTTGGAACGAATTACTTACCCAGAATCCGCCTTCACAATATCCTGGCCAGAACATCTTTTTTTTTTAATCATCTTCTTCTCCTCCTTAAATGCGCAACTATCTGAAAGACACCTGAATCGTGATGTGGAGCTTTGGAGAAATGAATGCCTCGGCCGGATAATTTTCCAGCCCAACAGCAGTACGGCATAGGAAGAGTATCCCCATTTCCAAGACCAGCGGGCCGTTTTGTTGATTAATATAAGTCGACCCAGGGATTAGTAAAGCCCACTATCCAAAAAACCAAGTCCTCAGCCAATACGCTTCGTCATTGGTTGGTGCTTGGCAGATTCTTAATCAACGTTCCCCTATTTAGTTATGCCCTGCAAGTGTAGGGTTATGAGTGGCTTAGCCGGTCGATTATGGAGAGCATGCCAGGTACACGACATCGCCTAGTCTAAACTGGCAGGAACTCATGTGCAACCCCACCTTAGCCTACGGAACTGTGGAGCTTCGGAGAAAAAATAGCACAGACCATAAAGATGTGGTATTCGATAATAATGATTAAAAACTTCTGCTGTGAATGCGGAATAGTTCCGTCCTCAGTCACCATACTCATCACGGCGATCTCCGGGCTCTACCAGCATTCAGTAGCATTCCTTGATATATCAAAAACCCTAGAATGTCACAGAGGGCCTATTCTCTGTGGCATTGGTCTTTGTGCCTACACCGTCACTAACCACAAGCATGGGCGCTTCTCAATCATTTTTTAGGCTGCCCTTCCGCAGTCCGCCAAAGCACGAGCGAGACGAATTCGATCTTGCAATCATCGGCGGTACGTAGGAAGCGCTCTACGTGCTCACGCCTTCCCGCTGACTTGTCACTTCAGCAGGTCCAACTGGTCTGCTGGCCGCAGTTCTAGCGCGCCAGCTCAACCTCGACACCATTGTTCTCGACGCCAAGGATGCTCCGTTGTCAGTTGGCGGCGCCGATGCCATCACCGCGCGAACCCAGCAATATCTTGAAGTGGCAAGCAACTTCCCCTACTCTGGCCTTGATTCCAAAACCAAAGACTCTGCTCTTCTTTCAAGACTTCTGGACAATGGAATCCGCTGCAACAGTGAGTATTTACCTCATGGATGTCACCATCAGCCCACTGAAAAGAGAGTCAGCAAGCACTACCTACGCGGATGGCGAATTCACATCACGTCAACCCACTTGGTGGAACAACATCCCTCACACTTTCTATAATACCCTCCTCATGATTGGGCAACCCTTCATTGAGCGCCATCTCGCCTCCTACTTAGACATACCTGTACACTATTCGGAACCTGTTATATCGCTATCACATGACCAGGGGCCCCATCAAACCGCAATTATACGGACGGCGAATAGAACCATCAAAGCAAAATACTGTCTTGCGGCAGACGGAGCCAAGAGCTTTGTCCGCAATGAATTAGGCATTGGATGGGAAGGTACGAAACCGAACATGGTCTGGGCGGTGCTTGACTGTTGGATCGAGTCCACATTCCTCCTAGCAAAGGAGATCATCACTCTCCAGATTGACGGGCAATCGCGCATGGCCTGGATACCCCGGTGAGTAAAGACAGCCAAGTGAAGCGCGCAAATTCTTACAGTAACCTAGTGAGCGCGGTATGCAGCGTTTCTATATCCTTCTCGATGGCGAAATCACCCTGGAGAAAGCCCAAGCTGAGGTTAGGCGACATATGGCGCCTCATCCTGTCGAATTCACACACATTGAATGGTTCAGCAAGTTTGAGAGTAGGTTTATCAAAAGCGCAAGAAATCGATGACATGTTGATCCCCTTCTAGTCAAAGAGCGTGTAGCATCTACATTCCTCTATCCAACTCCGGCGGGGCCGTACATCTTGGCCGGCGACTCGGCCCATGTTCACTCTGTGAATGGTGGGCAAGGCATGAACACTGGTCTCAGCGACGCCTTCAATCTCATATGGCGTATTGCGCTACTCATAAAATACCCCTCGCTCCCACTGGCTACGCAAACTGCGCTCCTCAAGTCTTACGATACTGAACGCCGATCGTCCGCCAAAGAAGTCGTAGATGTTGCTGCAAAGCTAGTCCGCAGCACCACGGCAGAGGCAAAGCACTATGTGGAACTCATTCAGAAGAATTCGGGCTTCATCACCGGCATGGGAGTCAAATACACGGGCCTTGAGAGTGAGTGTGTCAGAGAAAGCGAAAGAAGCCTGTTCAAAGCGGGCGAACGGTGTCCGGATCTCTGGCTTCAGGAAGAATCAGGCGCATCCAGCAGGTTATACCAGAAGCTTAGATACGGTCGTTACCTGCTTCTGGTGATTGGTAACGATGCATGCATCAACAAGAAGTTCAAGGGCGAGTTTGTTACCGTGATCAGATTGAAGCCATTGCAAGCGAAGGCTATAGGTGTGGAGAAACAGAGTGAAAAGGAAGATACGCATGAGAATGCCTATAGAAAAGACGCATTCGGCTCTGCGTACGTCAAGAGGGATGAGGAATATCTGGTTCTTGTCCGACCTGACTGCTACACCGAATTTGTGGGTGGAGTAGATGAAGTGCTTCAGTATTTTAATGAGAGATATCCCATTTAATTCGACTTTTGCACATAAAGAAAATCCTGGTAGGTCTTTTCATATAATTAGAGTGTACGTAAAATGCTAATTTACGTTATTTTAAAAATGCGATAATGCAAATGAAAAAACATAAAATAAATCAACTCTAACCTTATCGCCAGCTTGAACGGCACAAATCTATTTACACAGGTCTGATGAGCATTCCGGCCCATATAAGAAGGTGTCCCTCGGCCACATAGTCCCACGGAAGATGAATAGAAGGCTGGCTAAGGTTAGCGATTACCCGGTTTGCCTGGGAGCACCTACATTGCCCAAAAGACCTGCTTGACCAATTCCCATAACTTTCCCGATCCATTCCAGTTGCTGATACATGAAATCCCGCAGTTCCTGGGAGACAGCCGTACATCTGGCAGCTGTATGCAGCGGATGTAGTAGAAGTAATCCCCCTACAGGTCGTGGTGGAGAGACATCCATCGAACCGGCTTGGGCATATTGGAGGTATTGTTCGGCATCTGCAGTAAGGTGAAATGGGATTGACGCAGCTATAGCTTCTGCAATTCTCTCCGCGTCCAGCTGCTTTTGGCGAATTATGTCACTTGAGCCAAGACGCTCCGAACACTTACATATGATATCCAACACCATGAGATGAGTCTTCCTGTATGTGTTCCAAATCGAAGCAACGTACACTAATGATGCTGGTTATTCTAGAGATTTACCTTCAAGGCTGTATGTATACATACGGTCAAAGAACGTATCGACGGGGCCAGGCCAGCAGCTGGTGCCTGCTTGCTCTACGGTAACTGAGCCAATTGTTCTGGGCAACCACTGGTCCTTTTGGTTCACAGCCCACTTGCAGCACTCGGTGTCTAAGAGAGTAGCATTGTCTCTTAACTCACATATTTCTGTGCATGAGGCACTATAGGCATCAGAGAACAGCACCTCTGCCCTGTGAAACCAAGTAGCAAATTTCTCAAAGATGCCATTCAAGCTCAGAACTGATGGATTGGAATCTGGCACGCAGAGCACAGATGAGCACCCTACGTCCTAATACATTCTTATCAGCGATAGCGACTCGAGGAGATGGTCGCGAACATACCCTCAGTGGGCTGCTAATATGGAGAGGATCATGCAACTGGAATTTATGCGTGCTGGTATTGCATTTGAATGGGGAAGATTCCATGTTTAGGAGAGCAGCAACACCAGCAACATGTGCAGCATGCTTTCCGTTGGTGTCGATATCGGAGATAATCTGCAGTGCTATTAGTGACCCGCTTGAAAGAATGATCCTTAACCAACCTCATAGATTCCCAATAGTACAACAGTCATCAGAGATTCCATTGTATTCCCAGTGGCAGGATACAAAAGCATTTTCCGGAAAGATCCGAGCAATGCGCCGTACATTGACCTGCTTTTGTCAAGGAGATCCTGACGTCCAAATCTATTTGCAGCCCCACCGAGGGCGACAATTCTCGCAGCTTGTGCAATATTCGAGGATTCTCCAGCACTCATGATAAGACGATCTACGCCATCAAGGAAGCCGCGCGACACTGTTGGATCTTGTGAAATGACAACATAGTCATCAAAGAAGGAGCTGATAGCATCTCTTTCCACCTGATCATCTGCTGGAATGAGCTTCTTGGATACCGAATGATATAAACTCGCCTCGACATCGGGTCGACTGGGGAGATTCTCGGTCAAGACTGCCGTGGCATTTCGAAACACATAACCCGGTTCGTTGCGGTATCCGAGACAAGTGATGCTCAACTTAGCACAAGTTTTACACGTCTAAAAAAAAGCAGTTAGATACGAGCAAGGTCTTCTACGACCTTAAGTCGTCCCAGCCAACGGAACCTGCTTCAAGTCTAGGCGCATTCTCATGGGAGGGGCTTACAGGGCGTGTTTCGTCACACTTCCGGGTAATTCGTTAGTGCACATAAACAATAAGGCCCAGTGAGGGGGTAAATGCCTTCTTTCTCCTCCGTTTGCATGTTTCACAACCTCGGGACACTCCATAGTTCACCATTTCGAAACTTAGATATCAGCCGTTCCCAATAGCGTACGTGTGTGTGATAGTTCAATGACGATCAAGGTAATAGACTTGAGGCGTTGAAGTTAGCGTTGCGCCCGCAACTTACTATCAATATATCGGTGCTTGAGAAATTCACTTTTCTGGCGGAATCGTAGTGCCGCGTCCTTTTAAGGTTAGCGTTGCGCGTTGCGCTGACTCATTGTGATGGATTTAGCCATCCAATCTAATGTTGGCTGCATCTGTTTTCTAATGTCTCAATACACTTGATGCGAGATGACAGAATTAGAACGTATCAGGTTAGCGTTGCGCGCTCCCGCGTAATATTACGGATTCCGCTCAAAAATTGACTTAAACTTCCTTTGCTCCAGACAAAGATTATGATGCGTGAAGTTACTTGGCACGTGCTTGTCTATGTTATAATGTAAGGCGAGTTAACATGTTTAGAGCGTTGTGAGTTAGCGTTGCGCGCTGGTTTACACAATAATACCTAACCAGTTAGCGTTGCGCAGTCTCACCTACATTTCCTAATATGACAAACATGCTTCAAGATTATCTTGAATATCCTACCTCTGTCCAACAATCATCCCCGGGCATGGATCTTAAGACCGATTTGAGAAAGATTGGTTGAGGGCTTGTGTATTAGTCACGTTACAGAGCCACACAGATCCGAAGCTTTGCAGCATAAAATGGGCTTGAATTCCCACAATAGTTCCTATCAATATCGCGATCACAGACTTCCTGCCAGCTTCCCAGTATCCATAAATTCACTTTCTTCACTCGATGGCACCGACGGCTTCCTTGGGTAAGAATGGCCCCCACGTCGTACGCATGGGGCTTGGCCTTATGGGACTTAGTGGGATGTACGGCCACAGCATCCCCGAGAGCGAGCGGCTGGCCTTCCTAGACCACGCCTATGAAATTGGGCAGACTTTTTGGGACTCTGCGGATATTTACGGAGACAGCGAGGACCTTATCGGGAAGTGGTTCAAAGCAAATCCAAATAACAGAGACAAGATCTTCCTCGCGACCAAGTTTGGGCATATAATTACCCCGGACGGTATTTTTGTCGACAGTTCACCGGAATATGTCAAGGAGGCCTGCGCAGCGTCCTTGAAAAGACTCGGAATACCAGCTATCGACCTTTACTATGCTCACCGCGTGGATGGAAAAACGCCTATCGAGAAAACAGTGGCAGCAATGGTGGAATTGCAACTAGAAGGCAAAATCAAATACATTGGACTTTCGGAGGTTAGCGCTGCAACCTTGAGGCGCGCAAACAAAGTCCACCAGATCACCGCAGTGCAAGTTGAATACTCGCCTTTTGCTTTAGAGATTGAAACCATGGATCTACTCAACACGTGCCGTGATCTCGGCGTCGCTGTTGTGGCGTATTCCCCCCTTGGCCGCGGTTTGTTCACAGGCGCCATTCGCTCCACAGACGATTTTGCAGAAGACGATTTCCGTAGATCGGTCCCACGCTTCTCGAAGGAGAATTTCTCCAATAACCTAGTTCTTGTGGATCAACTAAACGCCATTGCCGAGCAAAAGCGTATCACCCCATCGCAGTTGGTTCTTGCTTGGCTCCTTGCGCAGGGACATGACATTTTTCCCATTCCTGGCACATCGAAAATTTCGAGGCTGGACGAGAATGTTAAAGCCTTAGAAGTGGAGCTGACAAGGGAGGAAACCCAGGCCATTCGTCAGGCTTGTGAAGCGGCGGATATCACAGGGGACCGCTACCCGGAGGCGCTGATGTCTGCTTTGTTCGCGGACACACCCCAACTTAAGGTTGAGGATTTTTAAGATGAGGAGCTGTGGATTAAGAATACAACGTGTTGGGTTAGAATGTTTTAGAATATAGTGAGAACATAGTGTTGGAGCAGTTGAAGTACTAAATTTTTCAATAGGAGATATCTCATCTGATTCGTCGTCTTTATTTTGGAGCACTATATGGCCAGGTTTTTGAAGATATTTAAGTATACGTATAACCTTAGCGGACAGAACACTGGAGAAAACGGCTTCCGCTACCGCTTAATCTTGGTTATTATTTCTAGGGACTAATGTGCTAAAAAAGCGCTCACAAGGGATACTTAGTTTGATGTAGCAACCTTTTACATACTTTGCGAGAAGCATAGAGTTGTCTCTTAATGTTAATTATCAGGTAATATCTGTCGCAGCAGTACGTGCATGCATGTGGACCGTGTCAAAGCACGTGAGCCAAGGCTGCTCTGCAGCCAGCATTTGAAGTCAGCTTGCGGGGTACGCATCTTAACACGGAGCAGCCACGCCAACACGCATTTCGTTCTTTACATTACAAGAAAAATGTGCAATCACTTCGCAGAGCAACTTCCCAGTTTTACCAGACCAGATGATGACATCGAGCGTATCAAGATATGGTACGAACAGTATCGATCTTGCGATCCAGCCCTGGAAGGCTGTAAAGAGCTTGCCGACGCTGAATCGGATCAGCTTGATATGGGACTTGTCGAACACCTCATACAACAGCAAATGATAACCACGCACGTCTATGATGGATTTTGTGACGATTGTCATGACCTATTTCGGAATTGGCATTTCAACATGACTCATAAGCGACTTAGCATACACACGTTCAGTACGTATATGCTAGAAGCCGCATACCGCAAGGGGTGCAAATCATGTGCGTTTTTGCTGTTCAGATTGATGCGTGGGAAATTGCTTGACACATTCCGCAAAATCGAAAACCGCATGATATACCTTTCCACGGACCTAAATCCTGAGACACACTTGTACCTTGAGGACTCGGCCCCATTGAATGCATGGGACATGATTACAAGCTATCCTGGCAATGAATATGGTGTTGCGGTACAAATGGATATTCGAGCGCTAGATACAAATCCATCGGGTGCGTCAATATTTATATTTTCCAACTCGTGAGAAGTTTCTCTAACATATGACGACTAGACTATTATGAGGCCTTCAAAGATCATAGGGAATATGTACAAAAATGGTTAGGCACCTGCACCCAATATCACGCGAAGTGCAACGAGATAGCAGCAAAGGATAGGGCGACCTACCCTACCAGACTGGTATCCATCAGGGGAAATAAGATTCGGTTGGTGTTAACGGCCGACTGGACAGTGTTTCCTCCATATTCCACTCTGAGCTACTCCTGGGGAGGCGCCAGCTTTTTGAAACTGACATCGGACAACTTCAAGACATTTGTCAGCCAAATTCAATATGAAGACTTGCCCAAGACCTTTCAAGACGCCGTTCAACTCTCAAGAGATGTGGGGTTTGAATATATCTGGATCGACGCACTCTGCATTATCCAAGCCGAACCGGGGGAAGAACCATTAGACTTTCGCAAAGAGGCTGGCCGAATGCGCCACGTCTATGGGGGCTCAGCTTTAAATATAGCAGCATCAACAGGAAGGACACCTTGCGATGGCTTCGTATCCCCCCCGGAAAACTTCAACGCCGGCTTCTATGCTCGCGTAACAGATGGTACAGTCTGTCGGGTTTTGGCGTTCTACTCCTCCTACGACTATGATGAAGCAACCCGCTATGCTAACTTGGGAAGTCGAGCATGGTGCTTCCAGGAGAGGCTTTTAGCTCCGCGCACAGTCCAAGTTGGGGAGCAAGGTCTCTATTGGGAATGCAGGTCGTCCTTTATCTCCGAATTCCTCCCAACTATAGATGGAGTGGGTATGCTTTCAACAGGACACTTATTAAGGCATAGTCGGGTTGGGATGAGGTGGGGAGTCATCGTCGAAGCGTACTCTGGGACGGTTCTGACGAACAACCATGACAAATTGCCAGCACTTTCCGGCATCGCGAACCGCTACCATGAATTAACCGGTGACAATTATCTAGCAGGCCTGTGGCGAAAAAACCTCGTTGATCAGCTGGGATGGAGGGTCTGGGAAAAGAGTAAAAGATCAGATCGTCGCATACCTTCCTGGTCGTGGGCATCAGTCAATACTCATCCCCACATGCTATGGCAAACATCATTTTATAGTCCGGATGATCGCCATGCAGAAGTCGTAGATGCTAGCACGACACTCATTGGTCCAGACCCCTATGGTGAGGTATCTGGAGGGGTGATTCGATTGAGGTGCACTGCCATTGTTTCCGGCAAGTACAACGTGAACTCTCTGTCGGACGTATTCATACCAGACTCGGAATTGTTTGCCTTCAAGATTTACTTGGACTGCTCGGACGACGACGACCTATGGCCAGGTG
Source organism: Periconia macrospinosa (assembly GCA_003073855.1). Lineage (NCBI taxonomy): Eukaryota > Fungi > Ascomycota > Dothideomycetes > Pleosporales > Periconiaceae > Periconia > Periconia macrospinosa. Next base: position 63,569 of record KZ805426.1, read on the forward strand.
ATGCACTCTTCTTGCTACCGCTGTCAACTTCTGAAAAATATCCGCTTAATCATCAGACGATGGAGATGGAAGGCATCGTCCTCCGATTTACTGACCCACGCATCAAAGGGAGATTTCAAAGAGTCGGACAATTCAATTTCTCCGGAGATCGCTATGGTTGGGGAGACCGTAGCAACGCGGAAGATGATGGTGCTCAGAAGAATGAGGAAGGTCACGACGATGAAACTAGCAGGGAGAAAGTTACGATGTCCTCGAATCACTACCTCGATTTCGAGGAAATCCTAAAAAAACATGGCAGGACAACTGCGGAGGCACTCTGTGCCGAAACCTGGACTCCCCAACAAGAACCCCAACAAGAACCCCAACCGAGCCAGAAACGGCAGACTATCAAAGATAGTGAACCTCTGGATTCAAACCATCAGGACCCTAGTATTGAAGTTGAATATCCAGAAGCTCGGTACATAGTCAATCTTATCTAGTATGGCTTTGGCAGGTAGCGCAGTATAATTAGCTACCTTAATTTCTACTCTATCTCCTTTGTTTTTCTTGATATGTTTGTAAGATCATTATAATATAGTAAGTAGCTATTTATCTGAGGTCTAGTTTTAGACTTTCTTTACTGGATTATTGCGCCCACGACGCTGAATAGGGAAAACTAACGGTCGGGCTACCTAAATTACGAAAACGTATAGGATTAGTAAAAGGTGGAAAAAAATCGAAAATAGAAACTAGCCTTTGCACCCATAGTCACTATAAGAACCTAATATTTATCCCTATACCTGTATAATTATATACTTGTGTCTACACATAAGATATAGTTAGCATTATGAGATTTTCTAAGGTTTCATCACTTCTGCCCAAACACAACATCCACCTTCCTCCCCTCAGGCTCCACCACCAGCTCCTCCCACTCCCCACCCTTCACGCTCCCTTCCACCGTCGTATTCATTGGCGCGTGCAGCTTGAACCTAACATTCCAGTCCTCGGGCCACGCGCCCAACAGCCTGATCTGCTTGTTACTATCAGCAAACGTCTGCAGCAGCATCTCCTGCAGCGCAATCGACGCGGCGCCGAAATGGTTGATGTCGGGACTCCAGTCGTAGTTGGGGCCCTTGAATACCGGGAATCGGTAGATCGTGCTGTCGGACCAGCGGTCCAGGGTGTAGTTGGCGGCTTGGGTGGTAAGACCCATGCGGGCGAGCCAAATCACGTCTTGGTTCCAGCCTGAGGGTGGTGGTGTTAGTTAAATACATGGTTGGATTTTTGTACTTCGAAAACCTGCGAAGGGGTTCACATTGGGGGTTGAGAGTGTCGTGATGTGACCGCATAAGCGGAAAATTGGAAAATGGTAGTGCACTTACCTTTATTGCCATGGAAGTCCTGCGTCTCAGTATCAAGTTCGTACGTATTCGTCGCGAAAGTCAAATTTGGCATTCCAAGTCCAAACTCTCCCCACGGGAAAACAGGATACAACTGCGGAATCTCCGTGTTCTGGATCCTCGAATACCCTTGTGCGGGACTGATGCAAGGCTTGCCCTGCTGGAACCGGAGCGGTGTTTCGGGGATTCTAAGGAGCAGATTCTCGAAGTAGCTTTGGTTTCCCTTGGTGTACGCTGGCGCGACTTGCAGCAGGTCGTTGACAATTTTCCGGAGGCCGCTGATGGTCGATGAAGGATTATATGCTACTTTGTACGTCTCTGCGCCGCTGCCGGGGTAGATTACCAGCGATCCGTTTCCGGAATCAGATGCGTAGTTCCAGCCGGTGAGCGCGAAGGGGTCGGCTCGGCGATGCTGCTGCTGGTAGAACAGATCAAACCACATGATCTGGTTCTCGATGAAGTCCAGGTAGGGGCTGACATCGAGTCCAGTGAACATATTTGCTTGTAGTATCATGTCAACAAACTCGTTTGCGGTGTCTTGCAAATGTTCAAGCCAGGTGTTGTATTCCATGCCCACAGGGAAAGAATCAGGGCGAGGGCCGGCGCCTTCAAGCTCTTCGGCACCATTGTATTCCTTTGGACTCGGCAATCCGTAATTATCCATTTGCTCGGTGAAGACTGTCGCGTTAATTCCCCAGTAGACGCGGCCTCTGAGTTGGGCGTTACTAGTGATGCGCGCATAGTAGTCGAACTGCGGCTTCATGAGATCGAAATCCCCGCTCTTGAGCAGCGGCCAATAGACCAAGCGTTGGTTCTGGGCAGTGAAGGTCCCCCCAGTCCAGCGCCGATAATCCGGTGTAAAAGCAGCATCCGGGTTAACGAAGACGGGATCAAAGGTCCAAAGGCCTCCATTGAATCGGAGCGGCCATGCGGAGAAGGCATTGCAACCTTGCATGTACCGGAAGATCTGATAATTCTTGCCTACCTGGAATGCTCCGTCGTTTGGTCCCGCGTCTTCGTTGATGATGATGTAGGAGCGGTCCCAGAATGAGTGCCACCAGGCAATAGTGGCAGCTTGAGTGTTGTTGCCAGCGGACTTTGCGACTGTGTCGAGGGTGGATTGGAAGCTCTCGGTAGAACCTTGAGCTTGGCCAGCAACGATCTGGAGATTGTACGAAGATTTCGCAGCCTTGGAACGCAAATTCCACGCCTTGAAAGTGGTATTGACATAACGACCCTCTGTGATATTGGCAGGGGCCAAATCAGGGCTGTACATCCACAAACCAAACTAGCAAAACAATCAGACGGCCCCCGAAACGACACATGCATAACTTACGGTGTTTGAAGCCAAAGGGTTGTACATCGTCTCCTTATACTCAGCGAGATGTTGCTGAGCAACCGTGAAATCGAACACGGTCGTGTCAAGATTATGATGCGTCATGCGAACACCGCCATTGTGAAAGGTGGTTGCATCCGCATATGTTGTCGCGTTGTTGAAGCTCCATGAGCTTTGTTCTTTAAAACATTAGATGCGTCGCTTGAGAGTGCACAACAGGCATACCTTGCTCCGCTCGGTTGTTACCCCTCAGATTCATAACCCGGTCGCTGGTTCTCCAGCTTTCATACGCAGCATTCAGCATGACATCTTGCGCAGCGTGCAGCTCTACGTGGATGACAGGGTTAAAAACATCGACCCAAATCTTCATGGTCGCATTTCCAGCGCCCTCGAAGAGTACAAAGCCATCGTTCAGCTTGAGAGTCTGGCGAAAAGTTCCGGCAGCGAAGGGGTTGGGATCCAAGTTCAGACGAACACGCCCAAGTTTAAGCATGGAATTATTCTCATCGAACGTGCCACTTTTAGCAATGTAGAACAAAATTGTATCTGAGCAATTGCGGCTTAGCCTTGATACAGAATTTGCGGAGGATAGGACAAACCATTTTCAGACCACACATTCAGCCCGATATCACCACCACCTAGGGGCATAGAGCCGGCAGAGTTGTTGCTTTGCGTCGTCCATGAGACATCATAGGCGTCAGGAAGCCGGACTGCACCTACTGGAGCGACGAGCAGCGTGCAGCAAAGAGAGACAAACCCCAGTGCAAAGGCCAACATGATGCCAATGATGTGCTGAATTGGCTGGAACCAGAGGCGCGAGCAATCCACATCCTCATCCCGGGTTCTGGGAACATCTTAAATGCAAGTTCATTAATGGGGGAACAATTGATAGGTACAATCAATTGATGGTTACATCGGCCCTAATTCCACTCCACACTTGGCGCGAGCAATTCCCACGCTCACCCCGGATTCTGGGAAGAGATTCAATGCAGGTTCATCAATGGGGGACCAATTGATACAATGGTTACATCGGCCATATTTCCACTCCATGGGTAGATTGGCGCAGGTCTAATCTTCCTTTGGCTGATTGTAAAGTGAAAGTGGAAGGTGGAAAATGAACCTAACCCTAACCCAGACTGGGACCCGTGCAGGCGTGATAACGCTATTGGTATGACGCGGCTAAACCATGCACGTGGGTTCCCGCCCCACAAGCATGTCAGGAGGGTCCGGCTACTCCTCGGCCTGTCATATTAGGGATGACGAACACCCTTTTGATTAAGGAACCGTGCAAATTGAAGGTAGGAGCTATGTCCCCTTTTCTCACTGACAAGACGGTTGAAGTTAAGGCTACTGGAAAGAACTTGTAGGCGAGATTCGAGTGAAGGCCATTTGTGTCCTTTAGGTCATCCTAGTTATGGCTCGAGAGATGGTGATGACATTAGAGGTTTATGGAAACGCATGGATGAGTTGTCTTCCACCTTCACTGGAGAATTGATAGAAAGCTTATGATATTCCAATTCACATCTCGCGTTTAAGAGGAGTTAGGAGTGCGAAGAAAGAAAAGGCTAATATAACAACCAGTTGAATACGCTTTACCCATATTGAGTGTCGAATTAACAGAATCAATATTCAGATAACGGCTATATCTTTAGAAGCTTACCTGACGATATGCGGAAGTGACATCCTTCCTGCTATGGAGAACTTGTCGATTTTCGAGGCCGAGGATAAACCAACAGAAGGTTGTACGACGTAGTAAGCCGCATTGACAGTGATTATCACTTAAGATCATACGATGTTTGAAGCAGGATTAAAATAGAAGCTTATTCTGTGGTTGAAGTTAGGTTACATAGTGTTGGTGTTGAGACTCGACAGTGGGGGGCATAGCGCCATTGGTCCAATAGAGTAGCTAGTTGCTTAGTCATCTTTCTTGGCTGTAGCCGTCTGGAGAGCCGTTAACAACCTCATACCTCATCTCCTCCAGACATCCGGCAACTAGCACCATAACCACTAGACCACCGCTACCTCGATATTGCATCACGTGCCTCCTCTCAGTCCGATGGCTTCTGCATTGTCGGGAGTTCCGCACCCAACCGGGCCAAACACCTAAGCACGGGCTACCAGAGTCTCTCATCGACACATAGGACGCGGAACCCAAACAGCGCACCACATAACTCCGAATGATGCTGAGTACATGTCGCCTTGGGCTCCGCAGCCGCCTTGTTACAGGCAGCTGTCGAGGGCTACATGTGCATGTACAATTCTAATGGACTGACTGTTGGTGGAGAGGGACTGGTGTTCCAATAGCTAGGCGCTTATTTATCGCCTTTGTTGATTGGCCATCTATACGTGCATACAGCAACCGTTCAGCGACATATATTTCACTGTCTCCGACCCTCCTCCCATACCAACCTGCCGTAGTGTCGAGGATGCCATGCCACCATTCTTCGACCGTGTCCAGCTGGACCGCGCACAGCAGGACCAAGCCGTGCCGCGCCTCCAGGCATTCGCTGCAAACGACGATCTTCTCAACCGTCCCCTCATGCGCTTTGAGCGCGACGAACCGTCCCCTACGCCGAAATCGACCGAGTTAGAAGACCTTAACTATGTTCCACCACTACCATAAGCGGCGAGCTGCCAGAGGAGTTGTTGGCCATCACGGAACAACCTATCTGTACCCACGAATTTATCCGTTACTGCTTAGAATCCGCCCTATAACCCGGTGAGGCCTACTACTCAGAGGTTATGCTCGAGGAACCCCGTGTGAAACATTACTGGAACAACGTATTTCGAGGAGTGGAGGGCTCGCAGCGGCTAGGTATTCTCGTTCGCCACAACGTCAAGCGCCGCTAGGAGAAACTCGGTGGCTAGAATTCTGATTGGGGTTTTCCCGAGCGTAGGAAGCAATCCACCGACAACGTCTTCACGTAGAAGTGGCCGTGGCAACAATATGAGCCGAATGGCCCTAAATCCAGCAGTGTTACACCCAGCAGCTCTGTGGACGCGCTCTTCACCTGCGCCAGAATCTACGTCGCGGCGAAAGTACCCCCGTGATCCCACGTTCGCACCTCAAACTAGAAGCATCTGTTTCTGAAGCGGAATCATTCATTATATCTAAGCCTTGGTTCATAATTCAGGTCGAAATAGCCGAAGAAAGGGCGCAGTACCATCGCCTCTCTATTGAACAACAACGGGTCCATCCACATTCAACCCAGATGGAAGTCATCGAGTGGTGGAATCTTCGAAAGTCACCCGCTACGGCCATACCATGTCCCCAACGACTATTCTTCGGATCCATCGTAATCGTAGTGTTCTCGTCGCTTTAAATACTTCATTTGTTTGATTGCACATATAAATATAGCTGTGTGCGTGCTTTTCGATCCAGCTTCCAAAGCCGACAATGATAATGTTCGTCAAAATTGTTTTGTTTCATTTATAAGGATAAGTTGTGAAGAGGTGGGCTCGAGCAAGTTACCCACAAGATCCGGCTTCAAAAGCCGGAACTCCTCAAATACGACTACAGAAACTGGTTCCACTATTTTGAGTTTTGGTGCATAGGCCCTTGCACTTTAACCTTCCAGGAGAAAACTGTGATTAGTTCCAACTGTTTACAACGTCTTTCATTGATGGCCTTTGCATCCTACACCAAAAATCACATTTGGTCCGTGTAATCAAATAATAAATAGGTAGCAAATAGATGAAAGACCTGTATCTGGTACGGCTGCAACGCGACAATGGCTCACACGTACACTGCGAGCTAAGTAGACCCCCAGAGATTGATGTAGGAGGAAACATTTGAAGATCGATGGAGTTATTATCTTCTAGTTCACGTGAGCCACCAGTTACCTGTGTGCACGTCCCCAGCCGAGGGACTTTTTGCGATTCTTCTACTGTGTCGATACCGCTATTACTATAGCGATGAAACGCATTTGTTTTATTGTATCTTCTAGAAATTCTACGCTAGGTACATATAGTGTAGTCCCGAGTTTAACCTCGTTGAGCATCGCCGTCACCTTCGCATGTCAACGCTTTGAACTCTTACTATACAGTTTCTACCGTCCCATCGCTAGATTTTCCATAGCCCCTTTTCATTAATTCTCTATTAACACTCTACCAGCTCCTCTATCAAGTAATATGCCCATATCTTGATAATGTACCGATTTTCGCATTCATGTTACAAGCGTACAAGAATAGCCCCAACAAGCCACGACGATCGCCACACTTTGACACTCAGCCCTGGAAACAACATTACCTCCGAACTGGAATAGAGGCCTGAGGGGGTGATTGGTCAGTTTGGTCCGCCAAGTTTCTCGCTCGTCCCGATCAGCGGTGCCTTCAATGTACAGGATTATGCGCTAACCAACCTCGCCGAAAATCTAAAGTATGAGTGATCGACCGCCAACATGCTGGGATGATGTGAGAGATGGGTAATGTTCTTTTCGCTGGATTTGTGGAGTTGGACGCGACTTTGCAGTGAGGATGTAAAATTTATTGCATATCCTGGTAGATTGTGCTGCATTGTGGAAGAATGAATTTGTGATACCTGGGCTTAACACATCATACATGATCTGCGCACACAATTCGGTAGCTCCGTGTACACACATGGTACAGATCCAAAGTAATGGTATTCGCTCTACGTGGTAGGTTTTGACTGCCTGCTGTTCTAAGAAATCAACCACGAGCCTCGGTTCAGCCACCTCCTAAGAACAGCAAGGCTCAATGACTTTACATTCTACATTAGATGTTGTAGAAAAGGAAAGCTACACCTCTAACCGGGAAGATACCACCTGTAAGATTCAGACACCATTCATAGGCAACATCTCACGTCTCAAGTCACACACAATAACCTCCACTAGAGATACTAATCTCCGATAGGATGGTTACAAAGAGCAAATCAATGCGCCGAGGAGTCTCATGAGAATTTGGAGTGACCTATCTCTAGATACCAAGCTTGGAGGTCGATAGAGAGGCATAGGGAACACGCCCGTGGGATATAAAAAAGTCCTCCAGAGCCCGCGAGAAAATCCACACCAGAAAGGGACGCCGGCACCCAGCACCAACAACCTTTCGCAGTCATTCATTCATTGACCTACCATTCATTCTTATAGGCCTAGTGCTTAGTCTATACATTCACTTCTACCCAACCTCTATCAAAAAACACCAACTTTCCAACCAGAATGCAGTTCCTCAACCTCATTGCTCTGGCCAGCATCGCCACCGCACTCCCTCTCGAAATCGAGGAGCGCCAGATCCGAAACCGCACCGGCATCATCGAGAACCAATTCTCCCATAGCCGTGACTGCGGAAAATTCATCTTTGTATGGGCTCGTGGCTCCAGAGAGGCTGGAAACATGGTACCACAGAATCCACACATATATTCACACAGCATGGACATGGTTACTGACGATTTATTAGGGATCCATCATCGGACAGCCTTTAGGCGACGTGCTTCGCCGCGAGTACGGCGGTGACTTGATGATCGAGGGAATTGACTATCCTGCTACTCTATCGGCCAACTTCCTTCCTGGGGGCACAGACCGCGCTTCCGCCACTTTGATGAGGAACACCTTCACCGACATCAACATTCGCTGCCCCAACTCCGTAGTGCTCGCTGGTGGTTACTCGTACGTAGTCTACCTCCACTCCCACTCCCGTCATCATCCACAGAAAATGCTAACAGTGCGATATAGTCAAGGCGCAGCCGTCGTTCATCGCTCCATCGAGGACCTCCCCCAAAACGTCAAGGACCAAATCGTAAGAGTGGTGACTTTTGGCGACACCCAGCGCCGCGCCGACAACGACCAAATCCCAAGTTTCCCCATGGAAAAGCTCAAGATCTTCTGTGGCGACCCCCTCTACGACACTGTTTGCGATGGTAACCTGAGCGCGGCTGTGCTTCCGCCCCATCTGGCATATGGATTGGATGCGGACGAGGCGGGGCAGTTCCTTATTGGCAAGGGGAACGCGGTCCTGAAAAAGTAGACTGGTCGAATGAACAAAGCAGGCGGAGGGGAATGGTCGGGGTGGGGACGCCTGGACTGGTGATTTTCACCTTTTCTTGCACTCTTTGTAGAAGAGTGGTTAGTGGGTAAGTGTTTTACACCGATGGAGGCTCACTTTTTGATTTTCTTTTTTACTCTTTAGATAAGATTGCTGGCCACTCCTACTTCACTTTTTCCGTGCAGATGAATATATTCTTCGTGGCTACTTAACTTATTTCTCCCTCGTCAACCCATCCTCCACTCCAAGCCAGATCGCATTGTGCGAAACGGATCGATTTCCCAGTAAGATCTTGTTGACTCGGCATAGCTCGGATATGGATTTTCGAGCCGTTTTTGCTCCATAAATTAACATGTTCCTGCCATATCGATTGCCTGGATTTCGGATTTCTGTCCTTGAGTCCTAGCCCCGTCTTGCAGACATGCTCTAGCGCTGTGCCGCTACAAACACTGCTGTAATTGGCTAATAATATTTGGAAAGACCTATTAGACATTTCGTGTCAGCTAGTGTTCTTCATGTTTCATCTCACGATTCGGCGGTGCTGAAAGTCAACCTACCCAATCTTTGGTGGCTTGTACTTAATGTGCACTTTGACAGCAACGCGATAGCCCCTCGGCCCAACAAGAATAAAGTAATATCGTTCGTGGGGTGCGCGACAAAGCAGTGACTCAAACGGTTGTTGTTCATATTCCAGCCTGCCATTCTTCAGCTGCCATTTACTCATTGACCTAATCCCAAACTCCGAGAGGTCATGATCAATCGGCGGGTATTGACTGGACAAAATATACCCTGCGTTGCGAAATCCGACCAGGGAAATAGCCAACTCGGTGGTAATCAGACCTTGTTTAGTATCGTCTTTCCCAACTAGCGACCGCAACACGCTTGTGTAACCAGGCTCCGTGCTCATACTCCTGTCGGAATTGCTGGCCAGGCTGTTGTCCTGCAGGTACACCATCTTTCGAGTGTATCCCCGGAAAAAATGTTTCAATGGATAGGAAGAGCGTATTCGAATCGGAGGGCATCCGCGTACCCGCTCCAAGGTGTTGGAATCGCTTGCCGTTTTCTGTCGCAGCGCAATAGCGATGCCCCCCGCGTTTCCATTGTGACCTTCGACGTATTCGTCTACGATGCCCAGCCATATTTTGTTGGGAACATCCACACGAACCAAGGGCAGCTCAACGTGAAGTCCATGACCCGTGACAGTGGCATGCATTCTAGGGGTTCTCCGGGTAGGATATAAATTCTCCCTCGGATAGTCTTTGAAGGCCCTTGGCGACCTTGTCAATACCGATTCATACCCAAGCTTTTCTATAGACTCCCACGGGAGACCGCATCCCCAGGAGAGCATGCTAATGTCATCCGAAGCGCTAATTACGGCTTGCTGGAGACGTACAAAGGCTTTGTCTCCTTCTCCATAAAGTAGAGGCATGTTGACACCAAGCAACCCCAATAGACAATAAGCAGCATCTTCCACACGGGTTGTGTTGCGCTCAGCCGCCCACGAGAACTTGCAAGCTGCTGCGATTTCAGATAGCTCCGTCGTTCTATTCAGAACAGAAACAGGAATGCCTGTAATCCCGGAAATCAACACATATCTTATCTTTTGGATGAAATCTTGCTTGGAAGCCGGGTCGTCGGCCTTTTCGGCCTGCCTTTCGGCGGCGAAGATAATACTTCTTTCCAGATCACGACCCACTCCTCCCGTGAAATCCTCAAAGACGCGATCCCACTCGTTGTTGAAGAAAACGACATGGCGTGGTGCCAGGAGTTCTTGAAGCGTCCAGCCCCGAGTCCACCAGCGACTATTACAAAATGCCGAGTTGGACATGAAGGGGTTTTCCAAGGCCGGCACATCTTCCAAATAAACGAAACATATCTTCGAATTCTGGTACCAGTTGAACATGGAATTAATTGCCTCGGAAAGCTCCGCAGAAGATGATTTATCAATACAGCAGGTATCGACCTGGATGATGACGGCGTTAACGCACCGATAATTTCAAGCTTATAGGAAACCCGGCTTACCCAGACCCAGACAATTCCTTGATTAGCTGCCTCTTGGCAGCATCCATTGATTTTAGCGTAACCATGCTTGGATTTGTGGTCTTGAGTAAGTAGATCATTGAAAGTGACTTCCTCGGCACCCCAGACGTGGGATAGGATTGCGTAAGGGGGGATCGAGGCACCGAAGAATTCCTTGAGCTCGCGAGTCCTGACATGAAGTAGTCTCATCTTCAGCGGCACGGGTTACCGACTCTTTTTGTGTGCATTTTCCGAAATACCACTGAACACTCTGAATCCTGACAAAGCGGTGATGTCGTGGGGGTTACTGAAATGGCCTGCCTGAAGCGACAACGGATTCGGCTGCGGCTGGGTGACATTAATGGCTGGGGGCCAATACGAGCGCCAAGCTCCGAATTTGCATCCTGACCGTAATTGCGGCTGATGAATGAAGGATGGATTCAATATGCAGGATTCAATTTCGAATGTTCCAATATGATCCTAGCTCGGGTTAATGTGAGTACACATGTCTTACAAGTGTGTTTGGGGATATCCCAAGTCACGTGATCATCGTCGGTCAATGTTGGCGATTCCACCACCTTGATACGCCATAACGGTCTGCACACTTTCAGTTCCATAATTGCCACCGATAGTATAAACGTCAGTTCTGTTCCCGCCCCCGATGCCCAAAATTGGTTTTTTCTTTTCCCTCTCCCACCCACTGACCACCGGGTCCAAAAGATCGGTGTTACGGATTCTATTGCATTAGATCGTGAGAATGATACGCTATTCTTCCAATTATGTATGTTTTATTCGAGTTCTAAGGTTGGATTTTCCTCTGAAGGTGATGATAGAGGAGGAATAAACGCGGTTTGTTGAGACTGAGGGAACACTTACGTCGATGGGGAGGTCTTCTTGGTCAAGTGTCCAAGCACCATCATCACGTAGGGGAGTATATTTGTTTTTATTCAAGATTTATACTAGTGCTCCAAATCATGCAGAGACTCCGCCCACATTAAAGCATATACTAGAGGTTGCGACAGTGCATTTACGTAGCATCCAATGGTTCCACCAGCCATTCTTATTGCTCAACCTGTTGCCACCGATATGTAACCCCGACAAATTTGGCCTGCATATCATACGAGGTGCTGTAATTTGATAAGCTTGGCTGTTTCCGCTTCTGCCAGCCTGCAAATGAGCTGACCCTCCAATCGTGTAGCATATAATGTGACAGGCCGTATTTAAGCTATTAGGCTAAGAATAGAGAAACATAACAATATATGTAATCTCGCAATGGTTGCCTCCCGTCCTTATTTCTGAAGAGCGGAGCCTTCAGGTAGTCTTAATTACTCTACCGTGATCACATGCCACTCCAGATGATCTGATTGATGATGTAGGGAAATGGTAAACGAATGTGTTAAATCTAAGATGGTACATTTCAAACCTAGAAAACTCCGCTTAAGTCCTCAAAAGTTTTTCTATAAAGCTATACATATTAGCACTAGTGTTGAGAAAATAGTTGCGTTTGACTATCTGCAACCAACCATGATTCCTGCATTCCAGAAATGCATGCTCATTAGTCCATTCTTAGTATCTCTTGCCTTTGCTAGTAGGGCTACCTCCCTTCAACATTGAACAGCGAAGCTAACAGTGCAAGACAAAATACACGAGGCCGCGAGCACTCCCAGTGCTACACACCCGCCAGTTCCAACTGCATCTTGGCCAACCCTACCATCCAACTTCAGCGATCTCCCCTCCCAATCTGTCGGCTGCTGGAATTCACACTTCTTCTTCTCATTTACAACATATTTCTTATGGACCGAGGCTTCCAAGAGCATCACCCCCGTTGTTACAACGTATATTCCACCAGTAACCCACAAGAGAACCTACACGTATGACACACTGACGGACTGCTCGACTACCAATTTCGGACTTACAACCCTTTGCGACGGCGTTCCACGCGCCACCAGTCGCTCTTCGCAATGTCGCACTACACAGTTCGTCACATCAGACGTATGGGTACAGTCTTCGAGCACCCTCAGCTACATCAGACCGACGTGGACTAGTGAATTCCAGCCACCGCAGCCTACTTGCAAAGTTGCTGCAGACGGTAGTTCACTCTGCACTCGAATGTACGATGCATGGAGTTACAGAGCGTCCCAACTCGATTTCGAAACGACATTAGCCCCATCATACCGGGGGACATTGTACAACATGATGGGACCGCGATGCACGCGTTCCGACCCGAGCTCAACCACATACACGGGAACCATGTGCAGAATGATTGCCCCGACATACTCTGTATACTACTGGCCCACACCCACACCCTCTGGCTCCGAATTCTGCCAATCTTCTAGACCAACACCCACAATTACCGATAAACCAAGCACGAAAGTGATCGCAGGCCACACGCTTACGAGTCCCAGCGTATATCACTTCCTCAGAGACGTGCGAATCGAAAGTTATCTTTTCGACAAGCAACGATACAATCTTTCCACTGCAGTCCCATCAGACCAAGTCCTCACTGTGGCACAACTCGAAACCGACATCTTGTCAGCATCGGTAACATGTTCAGGCCGTGAGGGCGACTACTGCACCGCAAGCCTCACACCCGACTTTCGCATCGACGATATCTTCACCGCGCGGAAAGATGCGTATCAATGGAATTGCCGCTGTGGAACAGCTACTATTTATCAAACTAATTACAAGCCGAGTTTGGCGGTGCCGATTCGCGAGGTCGTAAAGCAAAATCATGATATAGGAGGACAGGACTGTGATTGGGACTTGTGGGGTGGGTATAGCGGGGATAGATATAGTGGAGGTGTAGAGAGCTCTACGCCGGTGTTGATGTTTGAGAATGTACCGAAGACGGCATTTGTGCCGATTACGACGGAAGTGAGTATGGGAGTTGAGACGGGTGCGCCGCCGCGAGGGAGAAGAGTTGAAGGCGTTGCGGCGCCGACGGTAGTAATGTAGAGAAGTAAAAAGTCGTCAGGTACAAATGAAAGTCCTTGGGGACTCTTATCAAGATGCATTAAGTTATGTACAGCTATTATTATACTTGAGCATTGGCGCACCCTCTTGAATGAGTGAATGACCCGTACTCGACAGGCCAACGTCTATCACCCATTTCTCACGCCACCATATTCAGTGAAAATCCCCCATCCTGGGACCAAAATATTCCCCCTCGGCCAACGTATGCAGCACACATGGTGTGCCCTCACACCCCTGCGCGATAACATTGTTGCCCCACCAATCAATACTCACATGCTGCATCTGCAGAGCGAAGAAGATGACGATGGCTGCGATAGCAACGCCGGAAGAGAGCGCAGCCGAGAACACGTAATTATACTTTGCCCAAAAAGCGGTGTACCTCTTTTTGAGCCAGACGTGCGAGAGGTACGAGACAATGACGTTGGGCCAGACATAGGATATGTTGTACTGCGTGTTGTTAGCGAAGTAAATAGTTGGAAAATGTGGCGGTTGTCTACTTACAGGAGCGAACTGGATTCCTCCGTAGAAGAACGCAGGTGGGTGAATATCGCGCAACCACGATTGTTTGGGGAAATACTTCCTCGCGAGCCAGATAGCAAGAGGGAGAATAACGCCGACGGGGAACCCGACCAGCAAGGCGGTATACATGCCTCCCTGACCAAACACCTTTTTCGGTCCGACAGTCCCCCAAAGCACTGCAGCCGTGAAGAATTGGTTGATACCCGGGCAAGTGTAGTGGTCCTTCTGCGTGGCCGTGCATACACCTGGGATCTGCGTCATTTGGAAATTCAAAATGCTCGTTGCGACAAAGCTCGCAACCAACGTTGCAACCATCTGGCCCGCGAAAGTATGTCGGGGAGGGACCTTTGCGTAGTGCGCGAGCTTAAGATCCTTGCTGAAGCGGAGGGTATGTGAACATGTGACGTAGCCGAAAGCTTTGAAGTAGTTCATGCAAAGCGCGTTGCCCGCATTCCAAGCACCACCAATGAACTCAGCAAGGACGTTGAGGGTGATTTCGAACCCAGTAATAGCATTAACAATGCCGACGGGGACAACGAAGACGAGGCAAAGAGCAATACCGTAGAAGACGACGCCGGCGGATGTATAGGTAGGCCAACCGAGAATAGCGCCGAGCGATACACCAATGGAAGCCAGGAGCACGAGCAGGTACCACCTAGATTAAAACACTGAATCAGTCGGGGTCAAACAACTTTGTAAAAACATCGTACGTACCACTCAGGACACTCAGGGTATTTGGCCATAAGGCGGTTGTGCACGTCGGAGTGTAAACTGTTCCTCTGTCCCCGTTTGAAGAGGTTCTGTAAACCTCTCTTGATCTCGTGGCGGTGGTAAAGGAATGTCCATGTGAGCACACAAGTATAGATGGCGAAGAAAAACACATATACAGTCAAATAGCCTGCGCTCAAGAACGGAGGCGAGTACGACTCATATTTGGCCGCATCGAAAATACCTCGGTTATCAATCGCACGGCTTACATTGTAATAATCCGCGAAATGGTCAAACACACGCGGGGTGTTGATGGGTAGGTAGCCAGTGTTGTATGTGTTCGTATACCAGAGGCCCAAGACGATGAAGGACCCGATCACAATTCCCATGAACAGGTTCACCCAATAGAAGAATGGCAGGACGAGAGGCGAATGTCCGGTGTCGTAGATGAGCGTATTCCAGTCGAAAGTTGGGAGTGGGTTGTAACCCATCCCATTATTCATGCCGGTGATTGTAGCCAAGTTGACGTTGTCTGGTGCAATCCAGGACAGCCAGCTGAAGAAGCTCAGGGCCTGGAATATATACCCTGGAAACCAGAAGTATACAAACATGCCAAAGAATGCAAACGTGAAGAGCTTCAGTCTTGTAGTGCTGTAGATACGCTTGAGCGGTCCGGACACGGGGCTGTCGGAGCCGGTGTGAAACGATTGGTTTAGTGCGATTGTAACTAGACTGGCAGGCCACACGCAGTGGGTTGGATAGACCAAAAAGTGACGCGTCAAACCCGCGATACCGTATCCGATGAAGTTTGTGCCAAGCGTAATCAAGATCTGGTATCCAAAGTGTGAAGCGTATCCTTGATTGAAGTATTGCGGGAGAAATTGTGAAAGAATGATGTCAGTTGTGTACGGCGTGGTAAAACCGACATTGGCCATGATGGTGATGAGCATGTGCTCTTTCTTGTTAAATTTCCCAGGATTTAGGTTATGTTTCTGTCCAAACAAGGTGAACTCCCAAGAGGGGACCCATGCCTCCCATGCCTTTCCAGCGGGATAGGCTAAGAGTTGGGCGACGTTCGACTCGAGGGTGATGGAAGGCTGGCGGATGTAGAAGAGCTGATTGATAAGGACACCTGCCGATACGTAGATTATGCCGATGGTCCAGGCCCTTATGGTAGAGCAGGGTAGCGTTGTATCATCGGTATTGTCAACAACCTAGTAGGTCAGTTAGAGACAGTTTTCGTCTTCATAATTTGGCACGGAGTGGTGTGGGTAAAAAGACATGGATAATTCAATCCCAAGAGCTTCCATACTATCAACTTACCGCGCGAACTTCAGGATAAGGGCTGTCATCCTTGATCAAGGCAGCCTCTACTTTCATCTCAAGGATCAGAGTATGGTATTTTTCTGGATTCTCCATGATGTCATGGTTCGCGACAAATTCCTTCATGGAATGAAGAACCTGGATCGGAAAGTTTTGGTCGTTCTCGTGGTTTTTGATGACATCGCGTAGAATGTCTCTTGTCTCTTCCAAACTCAATTGCTCTGCGGTTCCTTGTACATTGGCGAGATCGTCGCCAGTAATGACGAGATCGTGTTCGACTTTGTATGTGTCTTCTTCGACAACATAGTCGGGCAACTTTGACGCATCCTTGGTAACCGGTTCGTGGGTAGGTGCACCTTCTATCACTGGGGCCTTTTCATCATTGGGAGTAGCCATGGTATAGGTCTGAGCCTGTATCAAGAATCCACAGCGAAGGATAAGTGAAGGAAGACACACCCAAACGTTGCGCACATGGATCGAGGGCTTATATGTGTTATCGAATTCAGGGTGACACAGGCGGCAGGCTAGTGCGATGCGATCATATCATTTGGAGAGATATCATATTGCAGGGGTTTTGCTATCACCCACTCAATATGTTTGCATCACCGAATCGAGATAAAGAGTCGTAGTACCGGTTGAGTGGGTTGCTAGGTTGTACGATCCTCCATGCAAGATTTGAGTGTGTATCTGCGAGAGGCAATCCCATAGGCCAGGCCAGCTTCTGTTATCTTCAGATGGGGGGAATCATTGTCGCATAATTCTCCATCCGGCACGCGCAATATTCGCTCGAAGTGGATGTTGCAATAGCACATCCAATGGTCGCCATATCAAGCCTGAAAAGGAAGGCTCTTTCGTTGGTAGACCAGGGGTATGTGGTATCCTAGTTACGTTACAGCGAATAACCCGGGGGCCCAAGCGCGCACGACGATGCCATCTCGCCTTATCATGATAAGCTTTTTGCCCTAGCTTGGTATGCTGAACGCCGCATTGCCGCTTCCTTTTCCGCGCCGAGGTTCTTCGCTGCCCATTCGCAGATTGAGTGGCAAAAGAACACAGCGCCAGGGGGGGTTCATTTTGCCGAATGGGTCTGAGGCAAGAAAACCGAACATGTTTACGACAAAGACATCTTAGGATCTCCTATTCCACAAAATAAAAATGGTTCAGATTGCCGGAGATAGCCTGATAGGTGTATCGGGTTTTTAGGTCCATAAAAGCCAAGTGGCCAAGGCGAGTCAAACGGCCCGCGCACGTTTGCGCTTCGGGAAATATGTGGGGAAGCTAAACAGCCTTCATAATCGAGACGTCCACCGCATTTACAAAACATACGATCTCGCCTCCGTAGTCAACTCGCCTAACCGGCAGCTTAAAGTCATTTCAGGCAGGTTACTACAGGAAAATGATAATTATGAGTTTATACTGAGCCTGATCCCCCATCGACTTTTCATCTATTCTCGTATCTTGAGGGGTCTCCACCACCAACTCGTCTTTTCTGGTCGCCAATCTCTATCGAACGTCATCATCCATTGATAATATCCAAAATTCATAACAATCTTGTAGTAGATGTGAAAGCTGATGTATATCAGGAAACCTCGGTTCAGAGGAGGGTAAAAAAGGAACATCTGCATATGCCAAATATGCACAAGAATATCTAGAGCTTGTGGAAGTATATCTTTCCGGGTTGATATATCAATTAGTAAACCAAGAGCCCCGTATAAATGGTGCAATGTTGCCAGATAACACGTGATATCAACATCGGAGATTCCAATTAGATTGGCGACAATAAAAATACAGTATACTGGAAGAGCGAGTTTCCAATTCCACAAGGAGCGGCCAGAATCTGTCAGCATGAGGTCGTAATAGAAGTTGATAAAAGCTATCCATATGATCGGAAATAGGAACACATAGAAATGGAACGAGTAGAAGAACACAGTCTTAGGGAAGTGCCTAAAGAGGCTAATGTTTGGACGGGGTTCAAGCCAAACTGAGTGTTTCAGATCCGCTTGTATCTCATTAGTACATATCAAAGACACAGCGGGGACGGCCTCTACGAAAATCAACTTACGTGTTTCCATGCAAATTGCTTTGTTCTCCTCAAACCGTATCTGGCATTCTGAAGACAGCGGAATGGCCTGCCCTTGGTCTTGAAGAAACGGAAAAATATATGATCTGAATTTGTCCGAAACACAGTCATCTTGACTTGATTTAGGTCGTGGGGTTTCAACAATGCGTGTCTCGATTTTACACTCCACAGAAGCTCCGTCTTTGTGCAGCATAGACTGCAGGCTTGTGAGACACTCTAACCCTGATGCCCGTGTTGGAAGCGGGCCAGGGTCTTCTGCAGCTTTTGGGGAAATAACTTTGCATTTTTGTTCAACAACAGCGGTGATTCTTGCGGGGCAATCATATATCGCAGGGTAGGATGTCATCTTTTTGCCGTGTGCCTTGATGGAGCCTTCCGAATCGGTACCGTGTAGCAATACTGCCCTCCATGTTCTTTGCATGTAAGTTTTCTCAAGGTCACTATAGTCAAACTCTTCAACAGCAATATAGCTTTTTTGGTAAGAGGCAGGTTCATATAGGGTATGCGAAGAAGTTCGGAATAAATCAACGCGTATCCATATGTTAAGGATACATTGTGATCGATTCCCCGTGTGGCCTAATTGGATCTAGAATGATCCGACTTGTCGACATATTGATGGAGTCATTTCAATAATAGAATTTCTGCCCTCCCACAGAAACCCTTGAGGAGTTCGCTTCATCCAGCTTGGATATCGACCAAGAAAACCGTCAATCTGAGCAGGTATCCATCGTTGACTGGGGGTCTCATTCGCCAGCTTTCTCCCCGTGGCATATAGCAGCGCCATGGGAACCCGATCTGTGCTCATGATCAAAGCTTTCACCCGCTGCTCCCCTTGCATAGAGGAAAGTTGATATGGGTGAAATCCGAGCAAATTCGCAAGCACTATGTAAAGGTCACCGGACATGGTTGTGCTGCGCTTTTGCAAAGCATCCCATGCCTCATTTAGGCTGTATGTGTAGATTTGCGCTTCAAAATGTAATGGGGTTGTACGTCTCACCGGCTTGATCGAACACTCCAGCCAAGTCAGAAATTGTGCTCTGGTAATGAATCTTAACGAAGAGCGACCGAGGTCTATGATTGACCGTAAACTTCTTGCGTGATAATAGAATAATTCGATTGCTGCATCAAATAAATGTTGTTTGTGGAAACGTCTTGCGTGATAATAGAATAGATCGATTGTTGCATCCAATAAGTGCTGTTTGCGGAAACATGATGCAGGCACAGAATTTGTGCGAAGTATTAATTGAAAGTCTTCCTCAAATGGAGCTATTATTCCATCAGCAAGCTGGAATGAGAGGTGACGGCTCAAAGTAGCTTCTTGCAAGGTCCAGCATCTTTGATTCCATGCACAACAGATCAGTTGCACGATGATCTCTTCGTAAGAACTCGCGCTTATCCTGATCTGCTGTAGGCCTTGGTCTAGGACCAACACATTCCATGCAGTGGCATAGATTAAGGCCATGCGGTCGATACAATCGAGTCTCAAAGAAAAATCGGGATCGCCAGGCTCGACAGGGGGTATACAAAGTGTATCCGTCCAGAAGTGTTCTGTAGATCGATAACCTTTCGAAAAATAGGTGCCTCTAGATGGATGTTGCTGAAGAAGGTTATGCAGCTTCTGTAATTGGCAGAGGGGGAGAGCGTTGCTATGTGGATTGCCAAGCCCATCAGACCATACGTGAGATATTGCCGTGTAGGAAAGTCGTGGGTGGTGCTCCACTACTTCTAACCTCACAGTATCGGGAAGAGCTTTGTGTATCTTGATCAACGGTATGCGACCGCGCTTTATTATAGCCATCATCTTATCTTTCTCCTGTCCGTCAACGTGGACAAGTCCGCAGGAACAACCCCCAGTAACGTGTCGATTTTCGTAAGTAGCTTTCTGTACGTGATTCGCAATGCATCGTGATGACGAGCAATTCTCATGATTAATCCACGGCACAAGTGGTGGTTTCGTTCGCGAGAAGAACAAGAATGTATTGATGTCGTACTCTTTAGATGCATGGGCGACTAACGCGCGACACCATCCTCTAGATTTGAGCCAATTTCAGCTAGATTTCCTTCAGCACTGGACAGTGTAGGACTTACGACTCAATCATTCTGGTTGAAATCAGCTCTGCTGATGCTGGAGACAATTTCCAGTGATCCGGCCATCGGTCAAAGCGGAATGTGCGTCGTGCAATAGATTTAAGTGTGAGACAAAGCGACTCGACAGAGAGAAGAACGTGAGAAAGTGGGTATTTTCGTGAAATTGGGCGTTGCGAAACATGGTGGAAGGTTCGCTCTACATAACGCATTTTCTTTTCTAGCAGCGTTTTTCTCCGTTTAATCCGAGGCCAATCAAATACATAGTAGAAGCCGAAGAACGAACAGAGTGTGTGCTGTAATCCGCTTGTATCCAGTATTGCGCCTACTTTACCTTGGCGAAAGAAATTCTTTTTGAATCCGTCACTTCCCAGAAGGTCGGTCAACAAACCAAAATAAAGCCACGATTGGAGCACCGAAGCAAGTCGATGCGCGTCGATATCGTCCAGCAGGAGGTTGCCATCAGCATCTACAGCGAATCCGTGGCGAGATGGGAAAGTTTCGAAGTCCATGCCATCCCATTCGATGTTTGCAACAAACGGAATCTCAATAGGCGGCGTGGCGTTGAGGGGTGTAGGAAGATGATCCATGGTGGGGAGTTGGCCGTACTTCGTCCCAACGATAAGTGGAGGCAGTCCAAAAACATAAAAATCTTCGATGTAGGCAGGGTTAAGAACTTTTGCTGGTGACCGAGGTCTTTTGCAAACTGCACGTTCCTAGGGTGCGCTACGATCACCTAATGCGGGTATTTCTCGAGGGCAGCGAGTTTGACGGGAAAGCGATTGCACGGAAGATATGCCCTCGAATGCTTTCAGTGCGGTATTTAAGCCCTGCGGGCAGACAGCTCTACAACGCAGAGCGCAAGGGTGAGGCGGAGAGATATACTGCATATGATTCGCGCACGTCCCGTATTGCTGACCGTAGCTGGATATTCAGCCTGATTGATCCGCCTGAGACATCTGAACGTTGCGGTTGCCTAGTGCCCCAAAGCCATTCGTTAAGACCATCTGCAGCATTATCTCATATAACTACTGTGGTTACAAGTATATATTTTGTTAGCGCGTTAGATCAGCTAGGGGGTAAGGGCTTGTGCTCAGTGCCACATAAGACTGTGAATACACATCCTTATTGGCCGATTTGATCGTTTTCAAGTACTTTGTATGCTGAGTGGAATATTTCACGCTAACGAAATATATGCTTGTAACCACAGTAGGCGGTGGAAACACATTGAAGTGACTGATCACGTGACTCTACGAATGCCATATTCAGGCCAGCGCATGTGGAAAGGCAGCGACGACCCTTTACTAAATGCCTTTCCAAACATTGGGTCTTGTGAATTTTTCCTCGTGACCAAAGACATTGATAGGGCTAGTTATCGGGTCGGGCATTTTAATTTCATGGACGGTTTTGTACCAGGCAGAAAGGTAGATCGTAGATTACATGACAATATCAGTACTCACTAAAAATCCAACTTCGTAGCTAAAGTTTTATGAAGGTTCACGAATATGACGAAAAAAAGCAATTAAAAGGGTAAGAAAAGAACAACAAGGAAACGATAGGCAAAGGGAAGTGTGAAGAAGTAATAACGCACCTTCTTGTGTACTCGAATTCCCTCGCAAGAGAGTATTGAGGAATTCTTCCACAGTACAATATCTGCGAGAAAATA
Organism: Periconia macrospinosa; assembly: GCA_003073855.1. Taxonomy (NCBI): domain Eukaryota; kingdom Fungi; phylum Ascomycota; class Dothideomycetes; order Pleosporales; family Periconiaceae; genus Periconia; species Periconia macrospinosa. The sequence continues at coordinate 85,654 of KZ805426.1, forward strand.
AAAAACTAAAACAACAAAGGAGAAATGCCACATTCCATCCCTAATACCTCCATCCCCCACCTCTCCACTGTCCTCTACGGCTTTCTCTTTCCACCCAAAAACTCAACAATAACCATACTCCCATCCACCCCACTCTCCTTCTCCACCCACCCATGCCCATGCCCTTCAATCTTATAATGCACGACACCTTTCTCCTGACCCCTACACTTCCACTCACTCTTCTCAACCTTCCCCACCTCTCCAACACTCAACCCATCACACCCATTCCTCTTCGTCCATCGTCCCACCCACTCCGCAATCTTCGGCAACGGACCCCCTCTTCCATCCTTCGTCGGCACATACGGGATTACAGTGTCGTTGGTTCCGTGGAGCTCGAGGAACGGCAGGAGATTACGGGAAGGCGAGCAGCCTTCGTTGCCCTTGTAGTCGGTGTAGAAGGCACCGGAGGAGGCTGCAAAGGCGGCGAATTGGCCGCCATGGTTGGGCGAACAAGCTAGGGTGCCCACGAAACCGCCGCCGTTGGAGTGCCCGGCTGCGTAGATCCTGGAGGGGTCGATGCAGTAGGTGGCCTTGAGGGAGGTGACGAGGTCGGTGGTGAAGAGCTCGTCGGAGACGCCGGGGGTCGCGTAGGTAGGCCCTTGCCAGTTTTTCTGTTATTCAAAGTTAGCTTTAAATGTATTTTGTCGGGGTGAGAAGAAGAAGGGAGGAGGGGTAAAGGCACTACACATACATCTACGCCAGCCGGGTACACAGCGATCATATCCTTATTCACATTCTCCTCTGAGAACCTCGTCGTCTTCTCAAAGCTCTCCGGATCGCCCCCCGATCCATGGTATGCGACAATCACCGGCGTCTTCTTGCTCTTGTCATAATTCTTGGGTAGATGGAGGCGGTACGATCGCTTTCGGCCGCCGCTTTCGAGGGAGAAAGTCCGCGTTGAGCCCGCGAAGTCGTGGGATTTGTCGCAGCCGCATTCGGGGGTGGTTTGACGGGTGGGGAGGACAGTGGAGGCGGTGCTGGGGGAGGATATAAGGGTCGGGAGAGAGGCTAGGAGGAGGATTGGGTGTTTCATGTTTGTTGGATTTCGTAGGTGAGAGTTGTGGGAGAGAGGATGTTGATGGTTTTGTTTTAAACTTCTTGTTGGTGTGGGGTGTATATATATGTGCATGTCACCACTCAGCCTAAATGAGAACACTGTACGGTACCTACCTAAATAAGGCCCGCCTCCACACTTCTCCAATTTCGGATCTCGTCCTCTCGCTAACTCGTTAACCCGTGAACCCGATCTACATGATCAACGTATCAAACACTCCATTCTTTCCACACACCACAGCCCTGTCAATGGCCGACGTCAAATCTCACGTCACACGCGGGCGGGCCGCCCAAGCCCCCTTACCATACCCGGTAATTATTAGCCCCATCCGAAGTGAGTAAAAAGGTTGTTTTAAGGTTTTAGGTAGGGTAGCGTGGGGTCCGGTGAACAGGGCGCCTAAAATGAGACAGAAGGGCAAAACAGCAATGTTACTCGCATCGGTATACACAGCCAAGTGTGCCGCGCCACAAATGATTAACATTAGGTGTGCGGAACGCCTAATACCTTACGGTCATTAGGCACTTAACCACTGGGTTACAGCTATCCACAAGAATAGCAACAGGGTGAGAAACCAAGACAAAAGAAAATTCATTTGCGCACCATAAAAAAATTGTTGCTATTTTTCTTCTTCTCACCTCCGATGATCTGTAGCACCACCCCCCGGATCCTCTTTTCGCCTTTATTGCTCACAGCCCTTCTATTCCGCAAAAATAGTCCTAATATGCCCCAAGACCAACTCAGGCTCCACAACCGCCGGGAAATGCGCCCCCTTGTCATGGCGCGCAAAGTACGTCACATTCGCCGTGCGCTCTATCCACTCGCGAGGCTATAACAGCAAGTCAGTTTAAGCTTCAGAACAAAAAGAAAAAAAAAAAAAAACACGGAGACACTCAAAATTCAAACTTCCAAAAAAAGACTCACCACATAAGTCCAATTCGCCATATCCGGATAATACATATCCCCGCCAAACTGCAGTATACTCGTAGGAACAGTAAACCTCACATCAGGAACCCACGCCGTCGACGGCGCAAAAATCTCCTTATACAACCTAACATTATTATACACACCAGGTAGAAACAACAGCAACGCCTTAGTGACAATCTCCTCGTGCGACGTCGGCCGATCACTAACCGTCTGATCGATATGGTACATCCAGGCCAGGAACCCGACGGGGCTGTCGTTGAGGGCGTACGCGAGGGTGAGCGGGAACGTCGAGTGCATGTGCGAGTAGCCCGAGTGCGGGCCGAAGAAGGCGTTGGAGGATTGGATGTATGCGGTTTCTTCGGGGGAGGTTTGGTTGGCGTCGAAGCGGGCTTGGTCGGAGGGGGTTACGCGCGCGAGGTAGAAGTCGCTGATGTGGTTGATGATGTGGGGTTGGTGGTCGACGACGAGGCTGAGCGCGATGCCGAAGCCGAGATCTGTGCTGTAGAGAATGTATTGGGGGTAGCCGAGTTGTTGCATCAGGGCGTCGAAGATGGCGGCGTAGGATTGGCGGGTTACGTTGACGCGGGATCCGTTGAGTGCGGGCGAGAAGCCGTAGCCGGGGATGGAGGGCGCGACGACGTGGAAGGCTGGGTCGGAGGCGTTGGGTGGGTTGGCGAGGCCTGGGATGATGTTGCGCCATTCGAGGTTGGTCGAGGGCCAGCCGTGTAGGAGGAGGATTGGGGTTGCGTCTTCGCGGGGGCTGCGCTCGTGGATGAAGTGCAGGTCGACGGAGGCGTTGTAGTGGGGACTCGTTGGGGAGACGGTGGTGTAGAAGTGGGAGAAGTTTGCGTTGATGGCGGTTTGGATGGTGGTCCAGTTGTATTCTTCGGCCCAGTACTTTGCGATCGAGGATATTGTGGAGGCTGGGGGGCCGTCGAACCATGGCGGCGCGTTGGTGTCGGGTGTGGGCTGGTATTTGCTGACTTTGAGTCGGATTTCTTCGATTACGTTTGGATCGACATTGATGGTGTAGGGTTGGGGTTGGTATGTAAGGGCGCTTTCACCCACGGAGTTGGCGCGAAGTGTCGTGGTGAGGGATAGGAATACTGATGTCCATGCTAAGGGGGACATGTGTGTTTGGTGGGTATTAAACATCTTGTTTCCGTGATGCTTCTGGACGAAAAGATTTGGGGGTTATCAATTGATATGTCAAATACCCAAGCTCCGTAAACTAGAGATCGTAACTCTCGTCTTTTTTATAGAGAATCAAGCCCAATAGCGTGTTTTTTATACTGGACAATATGATGCAATCTCAATCGCGATGCGCATGTTTTCTCTGCTTTGAAATTGATCACAAAAATGTTTACTACTATTGTTCACCATTTCACTCCCCAGGGAAAATCGCTGCTTTAAAAAGGAATTATAAATCAAGAACAGCGTGTTGATAGCTCCTGCTGAAGCTCATCGTCTAGCTTTGGTGTGCTGACTGGAAGAAATGGCTCAATCGACAGTAGTGCAGGATTATAAACTGACGTTGATTATTAAACATTACGCTCAACACATCATCGTGGCATATCGCCTCGGTTTCTATGATGGCGGTGAGTATATTAATCATCTGAATTCTTGCAACAGTAGTAGTCAGGCGTGGTCTTCACGGTCGGCTCAATGATGTCTGTTTGGAGATGAGCTGGATACGGCGCGGGCTTCTGATATACATCCGTGCCGTTTGAGAGCTATCCATATTAAGTCCCATACTCATGCGTGATGTCTAGCTTTAGACCTATTGGTGCCGAGGAGCTTTTTTTTCAACTCTTGTTCATTACACCCGTATTCCACCTACACAATGAATCGCATATCTGCCTACTTTATCTACGCTACAAGGAGCAATTGCTAGTAATCCTGCGCGACACCCATCTCCACAAATTCACGTTTCGATATCAAAAGCACTGCGCTTGGGAGCGACTTGATAAAGTAGACGTCGCTAGTAGTCCTCACCGTCTCCCTTTTTACCCCTTCCAGTGCCCATCTCCCAGTCCTTCCAAACGCCCCTCCATACATCCCGCTCGCTGCGTCCAAGACCCGCAAACATGGCATCGAGCGCATCACGTTCGAGACTGGCGACGCTAATGACTTCCCAGATGCCCGGCATCAGTTCGGCGCGCACTGCGGCGTCCAGACGGCCGTAGAGCTGGAAGCGGCAGAAGGAGCTCAGTAGCGGATACGCGAATTGTGCTGTGTAGTCACGCGCGGCTTTGATGGGGTCGTTGAGATCTTTGTTACCCGAGTCGGACTTGTTCTTTGATTTGGATTTGGAAGAGTGGTGGTGCGAGTGACGCGTGACGGCGGATTGGGTAGGTGAGCAGAGTGTGCTGAGGAGTCGTGTGAGACTTGCAGCGTTACCCGGCGTCAGTCGCGTACTGGAGGGAAGGGCGGAGAACGGGTCGACCCAAGGCGGTAGAGCAGCTCCGCGGCCAGTGTTGGGGATGAACAGACATAGCAGAAGACCTTGGAGAAGAGGGAGGAGCGCATGGAAACGTCCGCCAAGACGATTTCGATGGAGGATGAGGACCAAGCGAACAGTCTCGCAAATGCGAGTGTAGATCGCAGGTGCGTGTGCCGCTGAGAGGCGCGGACTATGGCGTGAAGCGATATTCGACAGCGCAGCAAGAACGCATTCGATGCTGTATTGGGTGACGAGAGTCTGCTTGTCTCGAATGATTGTTAGGATAGAATCTAGCACCACATTAAACGTTGCATCACTCGAGCTACGCTCTAGCAGCAAGCAAAGCTGCGGTAGTATTGCCATCTGTTGCTGTTTGAGCTCCGCGTCAGCTTCCTGTTTGTCGTTCAGGGTTGAGATAAGGATTTGTAGAAGGTGGCAAGTGACGTCTTCGAGATTGTCATCCTTCGTTGGAACGCACGCAGAAACGAGATTCAATTTCTCAGCAGCGCTCATTGAGCACAAGGAGTTCTTAAATGAATCCAGGGTGAGCGTTCTTTGTTGGAAGGAAAGTTCCTGTGAGAGTAGGTTGGACGTGAACCGTAAAAGAGCCTCGTGGCTTTCGAAGAGTTGATATTGCCCAAGTACGTCATAAAGGGTACACCAGGTCTGCGGGGGCGAAGATGAAAATGTGGCGGCGTCTATGGGATTCAGGTGATCCTGTAGCGGAACTAAAGACGAAGCGTACTTTCGGAGAGACGCTTGAGCAGTGTTGAAAGACTCTTTGTTATTCATTAAGATTTGAGCAGGGATCGCTCCGAAGGCTTCCAGCACTTGGACCTTGGAAATCTTGTCCTCGTTCAGACAACCGATGAGAAATTCGAGATAGCGTTCGACCGGAATGATGTCTGCATCTTTCACAGAAGCTATAAAACTGCCTTGGAGGAGAGAAAGCCTGGCTGGGAAGCACTTGCGGGCTTTTTTCGTAGCTTCTGAAATCTGAGCCGCGTAAACCTCGAGGAAATGCTTGTTCTGAGGCTGGTCCTTGTTTGGAAGAATGTGCGAAAGGACCAGGTGGGCGAGTTTACGCAGTAGTTGAAGAATTAACGGGGTTTCTATGTTCTCGGAGTGTACATGCTGCGCCAACTCAAACAGCGCGGCGCCGTCAGACGATACTTTAGCTGTGGCATTGGTCACCTCCATAAGGTCCACCGTGATGCTCAACATTGTACTTGCATCTTGAGCATCGGCCGAAGATTTGAGCAGTCTAAAAATCGCGTCCAGCAGCAGTTCTCTTTGTTCACGGGAAATGGACGAAGGGACTACCGGCAGCAACGATACAAAGGTAGCGCGGCGAAGACTCTTGTCCGTTTCGGAAAGCTTGTCAAGGAGCGCAGTTATCCATGATGTCTGGAGATTTTGGTTTCCGAGCGTGAAAACAGATTCCGAGAGCAATGTCATAATGTGCTGAGTCGACTCGTGGTCAATTCTAGACATTATTGACAAGATAAGAGTAAAGATTTCTTTACTGTCATCCCCGTCGAATTGTCCCAAGAGAAGAGCATTTTCTGCACAGAAAAGTTGGAGAATTGAAGCGGCCAGCTGTCGATCCTTTTCGGATTGAGAAAGAGACTTGAAAACACGACGTACGCATTTTACAATGAGGTCCGTTGTATCAGGGAGATATTGCAGGCTACTAGAAGCGGTAACCATGAACGCATATGCATCAACCGACAACTCCAAATCGCTTTTGGAGGAAGCGACGACTTTCGATGCTTCTTTAACTAGAGGATACAGCTCCTCTTTTTGCAGAGAGCGAGAGTCGTGCAGATGAATCGGCCACAGCAAGGTGAATGCTTGACAAAGAATCGACCAGACCAAGCCAGGGCGAGGAATAGCAGCGGGAATCTTATCCTGAACCCAGAGTCTCAAAGTGCTCCATACAGTAAGAAGATGCGGTTTGAGAGATGCAATCAAATTATCAGAAGATAAAGATAGAAGCATGGCTCGGACAAGAATAAGGCTGCTAAATAAGCGATTGCTGCCGCCTTTCTTCTTGGACCCTTTCGGCACTTGTAAACGTTTTGCATGATCCTCGAAGATGGTAGATATTTGAGTAGAAGTCAACGATTGTTCGAAGCGTGTTGATAATGCATGGGACAGCTCGGGGCTTTCCCAGATCTTGTTGGTTGGCGGGCTAGACTCTCCCCGAGTGGACAGTTGTACATCCCATCTATCGATGAAACCTAATAGATCGCGATTGCGTGTGTAAGCAAACATAATGGGAACCAGAACCTTTCCTGCGACATCCGCTTCGTCAAACATGAGTGCTTTGCGGACAAACGATTTCAGTGTGGTCTCCTCGTAGATGTTCAATAGGTCCCCAATTACTTGCATGTCTGTGTCAAAGTTCGTTTTGGAGATACGATGAAACAAATAGGATGCGAGGTCCACAGGCTTGTCGTCTACGGAATGCCATTTGGAACGAGGATCGACGAGAAAGATATCAGCGTCGAGCTCTACCAGGGCTTCAATCAGAGTCCAATTGATTGGTTTTGCCTGCCCAGCGGGGAACTCCAACCCAGAGTGGAACCAGAACAGGTCCTTCAAGGTATCCGAATGGATATTGAATTCATGGGAGGAAAGTACTTGGAGACAGTCCGTGACAGCATGAATGGAGGCCTGCGTGGTTTTGAAAGCTGGTGCTGCAAACGAGCATCCAGCACACTCTGCGAGGGCAACAAAAGCGCAGTGTATCCACGGCCTTTCTGTAACCCTACTTTTCAGTGATCGTGCGGGCGAGGATCGAATAGCTAGGCTTAGGAGATGAGGTACAGCCGCAAACAAGGAACACAGCTGGGAGGGGATGGGTTCACCGCTGTCCTCTAGTTGTGCAGCCTGGAGAAGAGTTGCACGTAAGGGAGCAACGTTTGCTGTTAACGGATTAGGTCGTTGGTTTCCAGTAGGTGCTTCAGACGGGGCATTCTCCATAAACACCATCCGGGCCGGAGCAAGCATGTGCCGTACAAGCAATTTATCTAACGTTGTAATGCATTCTTGTAGAACCAACGCATTTTCTGTGTTGGGGCTTGCAAGCGTATTGGCTTGCTGGAGTGTCTGCAAGAGCACGATGGCTGGTATGAGACATTCGATGGTGAAGTCCTCCATGGATGCGCCGGAATCACCTTCCGAGTCAAGGGTTCGTGAGTCCCATAGATCGAGTATGGGACCTAGGTTCAATCTGTCGGCAGACGTAGCAGCTGATGCATCGTTGAAAAGACGGTTGACCGCGATGAACCAGCATTTCAAAACACGTGCAGCTTGGGCGCTTTCCGTTTTGAGGACTACGTTCATGAGCTCGGCCTGGGCTAGTCCTTCGCCCGCGTTGGATGCCTCTGATTTCTGGGTGAGTGATATCATGACCGATATGACAGCATCAAAAAGTCCTACAAGAGCAGGTGGTTCGAGCGCAACTCTCTTGGACGGCGATTCCGCGCTCGCAGCACCCCGTTTTCGCTTCCGACCAGAAGACTGCGCCTCTTCAAGGGTAGATTCGCTTGAATGTCGCGCAGGTGCTGGTATACTCTTATCGAACGGAGTCGACGTAGGCTGTGCAAGAGCGTCAACGCCAAAAGCCTCTTGCAATGTCTGCTCAAGGATGGTGACGAAATGAAACTCGCGCAGGTGTGGAGCGCAGCGTGAGATGGGCAAAATATGAAGCATCCAATCTAACAGAGCCCATGCGGTAGGACTCGCGCGCGCAGTGGCGTCCTGCATCTTTTCGAGGATCCATTTCAACACCCAATCCGCTCGGATTCGAACAAGACGGTTGATCGCCGTGGTGCGGGATTCCCCACGAAGTGATTGCCAGTCGGTGGGGAGGCCGATGATATGCGCCGCTTGGTTAATTTGGTCGACGAGGTCGTTGGAACCGGCGTTGATAGCCTGTAGCCTGGGAAGCGTCGGCTGTGTAGGCTGTCGCTGTAAAGGTGTTTCTGGTGGCTGCTGGGAACGAAAAATTGTTGTTAGCTTGATACAGTGGATATGGAATCAATTCTATGCATGGGATCAATACATACCCGCACAATTGGCGCCATGATTCCTATTCTTTCGCAATCAATCACGTCCTCGAATAGGCAACCTAGGCGCTGAATGTGGTGTAGGCGGAGGAGAAGACGTTGTCGCAACACATCAATATCAATACGACGGAGGAGGTGATGTTGGAGTTTGAGAAAAAAAGATGCTGAGTCAGCAGCCACTAGCGCGCTTTCTCCTCTCCCCCGAAGCTCATGGCCGCGGCGCCGCGCATCAAAGGCATCACAGCATCACAGCATCACCTCACCGTCCTCGTCTCCATCCAATTCACCTCCGTCGACTTCCCACGAACCGGGAACTGTCTCCATCCCATTCTTCGCCTACGAAACATCCACAATGGCCGGTGACACCCCCGAACCCGTTGCGCCCGTGCCCCGGACCTCGCGCTCCATGAGCGAAGCTCTGCTCAACGAGAAGGTAGGTACCATTGACGTCCATAACCAACAGGGAGACGTCTGAATCCATGTGCTAATGTTTGGATTTCTCAGTGGGACCGCTGCCTCTCCTCGATGCTCATCCGCTCCGGCCTCGGCGTTTCCTTCGGCGTCGTCTTCTCCGTTCTTCTCTTCAAGCGACGCGCATGGCCCGCCTGGGTCGGTCTTGGTTTCGGTGCTGGTCGGGCGTGGGAAGAATGTGACAGCGTCAGTACTGTCTGTTTTCATTGACTGGATATTGGAGAGGCTAACCATCAAGTGTAGTCATTCAAGCGAGCAGCAAGCCCTTCCAAGGATGGTCTTCGTATCGTCAGACCATAAATCAAAAGTTTGGCGTGGGAGGGCCGCAATTGGATGCGATAACAAGACTGAGCGACTGAAGAGGATGGCAAACAGTGGATCGTCACAATTCTGCGGAAAAACGATGTACAGTAGGATATTTTGGTCATAGACGCTACACGGAAATTTCATTATGTGCCCCGGATGGCTGTCACGAATAGCTCGTGTTCATCTTAGTTCATCCTTAATCGCAGATTGCCCAGCTGACAGATTGTACGATGTACGCGCCCTTGGATCAAATTATTCTGTACGTTTGCGTGTCAAGTCGACTGTTGCGAGGAGAAGAATTGATTGAATGCTAGAACGTATACATATGTACAGATGTCACAGCCATTCAATGAATATTTTCCAACGTTGATCACATGAAGCCTGACGCTTTTGGAACTGACCGAATTACGACGATCATTGCGGTCACTCAGAAGATCCGCTAGCTAGCTACGTAATAGGGTACACTTTCATGCATACCTACCTCTCTTCTCCACTTCGGGGATATCGGTGTATGAATGGAGCACGTGACACTGAAAGCAAGGTTCCACCGCTGCTATTGGTTGGAAGGGCTCGGTAAATTCATCTTATCCCCGATCACTCATACATCAATTACATATGTACATATGTACATACCATGTCACCCATCTCCCCCGCCTGCATTTCTTTCTATTTTCTCTCGAAAATTTACTGTCATCCTTTCTACTCGCACATTTCTGCATCAAGCTTGATATATACCGACACATACACCAATGGAGGCCCCTCGTCGACGTAGGCGACCTGCGCTGTACGTCTCGTCGCCCATGGACTACGAATCTAGAGTTCTTTTTCTTTTCACGGTCGATGCTAATTTCAATATCTGAAAGGGCTTGCGAAATATGCAGGCGTCGCAAAGTCCGATGTAATCGAGAAAGTCCGTGCAACAATTGTATACGATCTAAAGTAGAGGACTGCGTCTATAGAACTCCCGCAGGCCAGCCCATCGACTTTCCGGTCACCCCTTCCTCGGACATTGAATCCATGAAGACGCGCATCAAAGAACTTGAAATGTTACTGCAGGGTGCGAACATCTCATCCACGTCTCCGTCTCGACCCGCCGAATTCACGCCGGCAACCACCCCCGGGTCTCATGTCGAAACCGTGACGCGGAGCTCTGCATTCACGGGTACCATCCACATTCATCACGGCGATCCCAGGCTTGGGCAAACTCCCGTTGTCAATCGTAGCATAAGTCACAAAAACCGCATGTTTGGGGGCAGTCACTGGTACACCTCCTGCGCTTTTTTGATGAATAACCTCATCCAAATGATCGATGAGCATACGTTTGAACGGACGTATGAGCTAGTGTATAATATGCAAAGATGCAAACATTTGGCGAAATTGATCAAAGCACGACGAACACCCGAGTGGCCCTGCTCGATCGCATCGAAACTGCCAACCCGAGAGGTGGCGGACGTCCTCTTGGAACATTACTTTTCCACCGTGGAGACTCTTTATCGTGTCCTCCACCAACCGTCGTTTAGAAAAGAATACGAGGCAGTATGGAAGCCTGGAGCGACTCCCGACCCGACCTTTCTCGTTCTTCTCAACCTGACTTTTGCCATTGGAGCAGCTGTATACGACGATACGTTCACGCTGCGGTCCATGGCAACTCGTTGGGTGTACGAAGCTGAAACATGGCTCACCAACCCTACAGTAAAACACCGTCTTAGCTTTGAATACTTCCAGATCTCCATCCTCTTACTGCTGGCTCGTGAATTGGTCGGCGTTGGCGAGGATTTGAACTGGATATCGGCAGGCAGTATACTTCGGGCCGCTATTCACTTTGGTCTGCATCGCGACCCTCTCCTTCTACCGAACAGGACTCTCTACGATTCTGAAATGCACCACAGGCTTTGGAACACCGTCCTTGAAATCTGTCTGCAAACCAGCTTGAATATAGGAGGGCCGCCTCTATTATCCTTAGAGGATTTCGATACACCACCACCAGGCAATTTCAACGATGAACAGCTGACTGATGATGCTGCAATAGCAAAACCTGATGATGAATACACGGATACCTCAGTGGCAAGAGAACTTCGAAATACATTTTCCGTTCGTCTCTCGATCGTGAAGTTTTTGAATTGCATTGGCACGAGTGGCACTTACGAGGACACTCTCCGCCTTGACTCGGAGTTTCGCTCGTCATACAAGACCTTCCGGCAAGCCTTTCAGACGTTCCAATCGACATTCTCGGGGAAGAGGCCGCATGCCAATCAGGCGGGATTGGTAAACCTGATGATGCTGCGGTATCTTGTATCGTTGCATTCGCCATTCTTTGAACCCTCATTACACGATCCTGCATATGCTCTATCAAGAAAAATCACGGTCGAATCCTCGCTCAAGATGTGGTATACCTTTGCTCCTTCCTCCACCATCGCATCAAACCCCATATCGTCAACCTCAGAAAGCTCTCTCCAGCTCCAGCGAATGATCAAGTGCGGATCGGGATTTTTCCGTTACTGCATGATGCAAACACTCTTGATCATCTCCGTGGAACTTCGCGAGCAGATGAGGGACGATGACGGTCTGGGCCTGATGCCTCTGCGCCCAGATCTCTTCTGCATCGTGCGAGACGGCGTCAACTTGAACCTTGCCTGCATAGAAGCGGGCGAAACTAACATAAAAGGCTACCTATTTCTGAACCTCATCTACAACAACATCGAGGGAATTCGACAGGGGTTATCGACAGACGCACTCGCTACCTCGCTTGCTTCGAACATGGTGGATGACCAAGCAAAATGTTTCAAGATACTACAGAATATGTTGGCTTCCAATGATATGTCGTACGATGTAAACAAGACCGCTCAAGGAACATTGACGGACACAGTTCCTGCGCCTTCTGCGGCTGTGGATATGTCTCCGGAAGACTGGGACTTCACCGTAAGAACCCAATCAAGAATCCCCATCACCCTCTACCGACCCGACGAATTCTAGAATCGAAATCCTGACAAGCCGCAGACTCATGACCCTACTTTCGATGTTTCCAATATTGACTTGATGACTTGGATGTTTGACTCGGATGTTGTTGTACCTACAGCGCCTTGGTAACTTTTCATGACGAGATACGTGCGCAACGTCGCCCCTGTATTATACTGTATTCACGTATACCCTAATTTTTGAACCTAACTCATGAATTTCGTTTTGTATAGGAAGAGTAAATACCTTTTATTTATTCCTTCCCCAATGGCATAGGATATTTCGTCTGAAACCTGTACCAAAAACAAAAGCTAATCATGACAAGTCAATGGTGTACCACCTGTATCACTAAACTAAACCATCCTCTAAAAAAAAAGAAAAAAAAAAGTACTCGCAGCCTCGAATCCCAGCAAGGTTTCAAATTCTCCCGGAAAAGATCAATGAATAACCCCCGAAATCCTTTACCACTTCTCGTCCGCGAACCCCAATTCCACCGACAACCACCGTATCATCCTCGGCCCACAATTCCTCCTACCCTCCAAAGATAAAAGAAAAACTCAAGCTTTTCAATTGCCGAGATGTTCCTCCAATGTAAACATCTTATCAGGGTATCAACAAGGGCTCGATAACCCGAATAGTCTGCGGGGCACTACTCAACCCCTGTTGATAACAAGGGTAAAGTGACCTCGTGCCTGGGAGGGGTATAGATAATGAATGGCAGCCAAACAGAGTACAAAATGTACATCAACGAAGCGAACTTCAATTCCAACGAGGCAGTATCTCAATTCCACTAACGTTACTGGACCAAAGTTTCTCGCCTTGACAAACAAACAAAAAATGTGGCTGCCCAAGGCGTTCGCAGCCGTTGCGCTGCTGACGGCGGGACGGGTCGCTGCTAGCCAGGGGGGTGGGTCGTCCACATCTTCAACTTCGGCAGCCGCAGATCCATCCGTGCGACCGTTCCGCCTCGACCAAGTGCGGCTCGGCGACGGCTTACTGCAGGAGAAGCGCGACCGGATCAAGGCGTTCCTGCAGGTATACGACGAGCGGCGATTCCTGGTCCTCTTCAACAACGTAGCGGGTCGACGCAACCCCAGCGGCGTCACGCCGCCTGGCGGGTGGGAGGATGGCGGGCTGCTCAGCGGACACTGGACGGGGCACTTCATGAGCGCGCTTTCGCAAGCATACGCCGAGAAGAAGGAAGATGTGTTCAAGGCGAAACTGGATTGGATGGTAGCCGAGTTGGCAGCGTGTCAGGAAGCGTATACCGCGGGGAAAAATCCAACGCATCCGGGGTACCTTGGTGCACTTCCGGAAGATACGGTGCTGCGTGCTGGGCCTCCGCGGTTTGCGTTGTATGGGGCGAATGCTACGACGAATACGTGGGCACCCTGGTACACGCAACATAAGATTGTACGGGGTTTGTTGGATGCGCATTACAACACGAACAGCTCGGAAGCTTTACGCGTGGCGGTTAAGATGGCGGAATGGGCGCACCTCGCGCTCACGATCGGTGATAAGAATCATCCGAGTTACGCAGGGAATTTAACCCGTTCGGATCTCAATTACATGTGGGATACGTATATTGCTGGCGAATTCGGCGGTGCGAATGAAGTCTACGCGGAGATTTATGGGTTGACGGGCGATCGCAGACACTTGGAGACGTCTCAAGCGTTTGATAATCGCGAGTCGCTATTCGGCGCATCGGTGGAGAACAGAGATATTCTCGTGGTACCACAAGGAAAGGTACCTGGTCGACGTCGTGGGCAACGTCTTCACGCCAATACCCACATACCCCAGTTCCTCGGTTACATGAGGGTGTATGAGCAGAGCGGTGAAACCGATTACCTCACCTCGGCGAAGAACTTCTACGACTGGATCGTGCCGCATCGCGAGTTCGCCAGTGGTGGGATCGGAGGGGTTTACCCGGGCTCAGATACCAACCCGGAACTGTTCCAGAACCGCGATAACATTGCGAATGCGATCAGCGGCAATGGCGCGGAGACATGCACGACATACAACACGCTCAAGTTGGCGCGAAATTTGTTTCTCCACGTGCACGATGCGTCGTACATGGATCATTATGAGCGCGGCTTGTTGAACATGATCACCGGGTCTCGCGCAGACACAAACAGCGTCGCGGATCCGCAGGTGACTTATTTCCAGCCGCTTTCTCCTGGAACAAGCCGCGAGTATGACAACACTGGAACGTGCTGTGGTGGGACGGGGATGGAAAGTCATACAAAGTATCAAGAAACGATATACTTTCGTTCCGACGATGCCTCGGCGCTTTGGGTCAATCTTTACATTTCGTCCACACTCGACTGGGCGGAGAAGGGCTTTTCAATTAAGCAAGAGACCAACTTCCCCCGTGGAGACACGTCTCGCTTCACTGTCACTGGCGACGGACAATTGGACATCAAACTCAGAGTCCCCGGATGGATCCGCAAAGGCTTCTACATCACCGTCAACGGCGAGTCTCAACCCGTCGAGGACGCGCAACCCAGCACCTACTTCTCGCTCAACCGAGCCTGGACGACCGGCGACGTGGTCGAAGTCCGCATGCCCTTTAGCATCCGCATCGAGCGCGCACTCGACCGACCCGATACCCAAAGCATCCTCTGGGGCCCCATCGTCGTCCAAACCGTCGGCACGCCGCAAGCAAACAGCGGGTTCTGGGAACTCTCGCTTTACAAAAAGCTCAAGCTCGATGGAGACTACTCTCGCGGGGCCATTGTACGAACAAGTAACACCACGACGGGGGATCCCCTTTTCACCATTGTGAACCCTTCGAACAACGAAACCGTAGACGCTCGTCCATATTATATCAGCAACGACGTCCCGGTCTCGACATACTTCCGACGCGTCGAGCCCGCGGTGGTCTTTGGGAATATTGACACGGGTGTGTCGAACCGCAAGCGCAACGATGGTCTTCCGAAGTATGATGTTCCTGTTTCGGGGGTGGCTTCTCCGGGGACGGATGGGCCGACGTTTCTTGATGTAGTGTGGGATCAGGCTCCGTTTGCTACGCATGCTGATTTTGTGGGAGCGGTAGGGTCGGTGTTGGATTCTTTTGTTGCTGCTGGGGTGTATAGTGGCAGTGAGAAGGATACGATTTTGGCCGTCGCTGGAGAGGCGGAAGAGGAGTTGAAGTTGTAGTTTTTTGTAGATGGTAATGCATTTCTTCTAGGATCAAGTTGGCTTTTGGGAAGCGGAAATCGGTGAACTTGCGATTCTTGCCGCGATTAAAGTATATAACGCTACCGAGTCACGCTCGCGTCTAACCTCATACAGCCTCCGAGTACTTGATACCTATGCTAACTGGAAATCATGTTCAACGCTCCCTTTCCCATCGACACTTGTAAAACTAATCATAAATAGTACTTCTCATAATAACATCGATGGTACATGCGATTCTTAGCTATGTTAAGGAAGTCATGTTACTGTATCTTTCCAGTCGTAGTAGCTTTGTGGAAACCTACAATGGTAGAGCCATAATAGTTTCTCCTCCTCTAGTAATCCTTACGGCGTCAGAAATACTTATTAGCGATTAACTCCGGGTAACGGAGAAGACCTCCAACCATTGCTAAGAGATTTCCATCCTAGGTCCCTTATACGACGTCTTGCGCGCGCCTATTGCAACTAGGATCGCTACTGCGTTGTACTGTCCTCCTGAAAGTAGCATCTTGTTGCGTGGTAAGCACAGAAACTTATAGTTTTCCGGACCTGCATGCACGACAGCTCTGCTACTACCAAGGCTTGCATACGGACTCCCACAAAAGCAAAAGGGAAAGGATATAAGTCAGCCCGTTGGGCCGCTATTAAAATATCATTACTTGGAGGCCCCTTCAGTAAACTCAGTATCCGCAACTGTTTTAGGTTCTAAGTAAATACTGACGTTAAGATTTGAGCCTTGGGGTTCACTTCACATTATTGGCGTCTAAGAATGTGGAGTGAAGTTTTCGTGGCACATACTTACGGTGCTGCTCAACGCTACAAAAGCTAAGAGGTTGGAGTTTATCTGTTTCCGTCGATACGTGGTACTTCAAAATATCATTCTCCCCAAATCAATACCTCAAATCGATGTCGTTTACTGAATGGTGCAAGTAGTTGTTGGTCATTGCTTGCGCTTTGAGATGGGTTGCTTGCTGAGTATGCGATGTTATCAATGGACTTGAGCAAGGAAATCTGGTCTTGGAAGCCGACATCCTGCAGGTCAGTATTTGACATCGTGGAATCAAAGTATGTCTGTATATGCAAAGGACGATAAGGTAGACTTGATGATGTGGAGGAAAGAGAAAAATGTAGAAAATGAGAATTGCGAACAAACGGGTAGCGCTACTGTCATATTACAGCACCGCGAGGCTTGGAACTCGGGGCTCCGAGGGATGCAATGGACAATGGATTGATTGGTCAATGCTATCGGTCACCGTGTCTGAACCATTCTTGTCCGCCAAGGTTTCGTTTTTCAACCCATCGTCGGTTAAAATGAAAGAAATGAAGATTGCGGCGTAGTGCTCCGGTGTTGACTTTTCATGCAGGGTTGCTGTTCCACGGCAAATGAGTTTCGCTCGATAGCCGCCTTTTCGAGTTTTCAAAAAAAAAAAAAACCCCCCTCCTGGTAGTGCTCTTCACATTACGAGTTCTGTACGTAGCAATGTGGCATGCAAGAAGAATAGCTAACCTTTTCAAAGGCTCGTCATACCCACAGCGTTCAAGATCTATTACTTGTTCAAAACAAAGGCATCTCCCGAATGGGACCCGACTTTGAAGAGTGTAGATGTTGTCATATCATCAATTTTAGTGACTAATACTACTGTACTGGTAACTCTATTCCATGTAATAAGCTAGTTGCAACCAGGATGGTCTACGGGGGCCGTACGCATGAAGCGTGAAACTGAGGATTCGACAAACAAGGAGAATAGCTTGAATCTAAATTTCATTTTGAGAACAAGAAGTTTCCAGCTCAATAGTATTATGTCGGATCGGCCTAACACTTAGCTGGTTTGAATTCAAAGTTTCGGAAGAACGGTTTTGTACTTAGAGCTAGCTATTTTCTTAAACCCGAAGCAACAGAACGATTTGGACGTAACTCTAGCGTAATGACTTTACTCAACGTAGCTTTTGGCATTTGGTCTTGGCGCAATAACCAGCATTAGCCTATACCCGCACTGTGCCCCTGCCGTCTTATCCTTCGGGTTCCAACGCAATGGATAATGCGTTCTTGCATTGCAGGGATGTATGGAAGGAAGGTGGCACTAAAAATGAGCAACCCTGGGGTAGATTAAGTCACCATAAGACGCATGTGCCGCACTCATAGCTCCTTCGATTTCGCAGGAACAAAATCTTTTCCAATTATTTCTACTATGAAGTTTAAACTGGTTCCAGCAACGGAAGAAGATGTGGGGGATGTTGTTCGCATCATGTTTAGAGCTTACGGAGGTGAAAATGAATACATCAACGCCGTTTTCCCTCGCGGACTCACGAATGAGGGAGCGGAAGCAGCCACGAAGCGAGTGTTACCCATAAGGAGTGGCGTCATATGGGAGAAGGTCGTTGATGCTGACAGTGGAAACACTATTGGAGGTGCGATGTGGGTTTTGTACAAAGATGCAAAGCCTCAGAAGTTTGATTTGGATGGACCTCCAGGGACATGGGAAACTCCGATGGAAAAGGAATATGCTCAAGCACTCTTCAAATCAGAAATGGAGGATGAAGCTGAGTTTTGGGAGAAAACTCAGCTGCCAATCATGAGTAAGGGGAATAACTGTACAAGATTTGCATCTGCCTTATTAACGATTTTAGGACTCGTCATCATGGCCGTTGAACCCGAATACCAGCGCCATGGAGCGGGGGCAGAGATGATGGAATCAGGAATGATGAAGGCGGATAGCGTTGGGGCGACAGTAAATTGAGCCGATAATGATTCGAAACTGAGGTAATAACACTCTTAGTCAACAGTTATAGCTACGCTGGCTGGGAAAGGGCTTTACGAAAAATATGGGTTCACGACTTTCAAAGAGAGAGACTTGGGAATGCCTGAGAAGGCTAAGACTCATATCTGGACAATGACTCGACTGCCAAAAAAGGCACAAGCTTGAATGGTGGTTGAGAAGAACAAATCCATAGATTGAATCCTCTCTCGTTACTTAAACTACCCAAGTATTTAGGTTAGTCCAATCTTGAAAATTTCCCCGTCTCCTCACTTCCCAACCAGTAATTTTTCATGAGACTCCCCGAAATCACCGATTGAATCAACCTAACCGAGTTTCTTTCTCTGACTCTGGTTCCCAAAGAGTGAACGATTCAGCATTGGGTCGGCGGTTTTCGGACTTGTACTCACTTTTCCTGAAATGACGGTTTGGTTCATGACTCGCCATGTTCGTATTACTCGTTTCTAGAACCCTTGTATGCAGTATCCCGGCAACACAGTGCCTTTTTTTGAGAATCAATGCATCTCCTTTTAATCTCGTATTAGTCCTAATTCCTGAAATGTTCCTTCCCCTCCAAAACAGAAAAAAAAAAACAGTGCGATACTAACAGTTTTAAAGACATGATCATGAAGAAGGATATGAGTGATCCAGTCCTTGTGGAAATATGGTCACATGACATAGATCCATGCATATCTACAGGTACATGTAGGTACATATGTATTTAGGGAAACCTTCACGATTTCTCTATAAAATTACCTCTGCGTTAAATCATATCCAATCACTGAAGTCATCTAGCAATTATTTCGTATCGATCTTTGGAATGCGCGATCTGTTGCTGCCTAGTTTGGTGGCTGCTTTGGGGGCCAATTACGGTGGTAATCCGGCCGAAATCACACTAGCTGCCTATTTTTGTAAAATATAGAAGTAGCTCTCCGTTCCATGAACGGCCCTCTCATTTTTCTCTCCTACGTTCCTCTATTGATACTATTCGTAGTGCATCAAGTATTGATACAACAAGGCCAAAATTCACATTACAGACTTATCGCACAGCCCAGGCCAACGTAGGTATCATATGGTTCCTACGACGGCTCGTGGAATATGAACTGACTAACAAACTTATGAATATGCAGCGGCGGGTCAGCGAAGGTTACAACTTGGAGGCTTCGACGAGGAATTACAGAAAAGGCTTTTCACAACATGTCCGCTGGTGTTGCCGAGAGATACGAAGGCAGCCAATCGCCCCTTGCTTTACTTGCCAATCGACTTGAGCTACCTCCCATTACCTCGGTGAAAGAAGAGGTTGTTTTCGATTATTTCGGCTTGGTCGAGAATCCTTTCCTAGACTCAGCTGCAACATTTCTCGCCGCTCACACGGATGCACCGCTCCAAGCGGCATCTCGCACACTTACATCCTTCTTCGCCACGGCGCATACAGACTGCGTTGGGAACATTGGCGAGAAATCTGCATGCTGGTTAACTATTCGCTTGAGTCAGCCACACGATGCTTTCTCGGTTCCCCGTTGGCACCAAGATGGACGGATGTACCCGTACGACGAGTCACGTGAAAATGTCCCAAGAAGCAAATACG
Source organism: Periconia macrospinosa (assembly GCA_003073855.1). Lineage (NCBI taxonomy): Eukaryota > Fungi > Ascomycota > Dothideomycetes > Pleosporales > Periconiaceae > Periconia > Periconia macrospinosa. Next base: position 105,443 of record KZ805426.1, read on the forward strand.
GCGTCACAATACTTGGGCCGCCCACACTATTGTTCGAGTACACCTCACCGGAAAACTTGATTAAAGAAAAGGAAGGATTGGAAAAACACTTTCCAAGGAATGGCGTGTCTAAGACCGAAGAAGAGAGTGACGAAGCATTTGACCAGTTGCGCTCATGGCTTGCGGACCAGTTTCGGAGCGAGAAGCTTCTTCAATTGGGAGCTGGCCAGATCGTACGATTTACTTGGGGGCGTGAGGATAGCCCGTTTCATTCTGAGCCGGATATCGTCAGCGACAGAGTGTTCATGACGGTGCTATTTGGGAGTGAGAATGAGATTCGTGCCATGGCCGAATGGAGAGCGGCACCTTTTGGAGAGCCCACTATGTGATGAAGTTCGGGACCAAAACCGGAAATTATAGCGCGGGGCTGAGGGCTGTTCTTTTCTCGGCTGAATTCTACAAGTAAATCGTATCGCGACGTAATTTCTTAGATGCAAAACTTATAGCTTCTTAGCAGCAATCGCATAAGTCATACCTACCCAATGAGAGAGCTTATTCTACGAGAATTAGATTAGAAAGTTCCATCAGTTACTTGCTGCTTCTGTCTACCTTCTTTTTTAGAAGTCAGCCTCAGGTATAATTGTGACACTGCTGGTCACAAGCGATTTGAGCGATATTGCGGGAACCTGTGGCCCGGGTAGCGATACCGAAAGGAATGGTCCAGAAAAAGATAAGGATAAGAACGAAGGTACGCAAAAGAAAGAGGACACCCAAGTGCACGACGACATCGAATAATGATATGGCTCAGACGAAGACTGTACTGAAGATGAACAGCGCTGGAGAACTGCAGAGGAGAGAAGAAAAGAAGTGGCAAAGGAAGAAATTTATCATATATCCAGCGGCAAGGATCGATCTGATCCAGGGAAGGTAAGAACCAAGAATGGCGTCGTAGGACACTCCACCACTTCTCGGGGGCGCTTGACCTCATTTCTGATAAACGATTATGAGGTCTGTACCTCACGAAGCGAAGGAAATTTCATTATTCATTGATTTCTTCACTCAAACTCCGCGCTTGTTTTCGCTCTCAAATCCCTCAAAAGTGATATCAATTAATGAAAGCGAACGACAATCCACGTGACTTTCTGCTCACGTCAGACGCGGCGCTTAGCATGAAAGAAGAGCCGCCTCCACTCCCACCGCAGCCTTAAACTGTTCCGATTCCCAAACCTACTCTCTGCACTTGAAGCCAGTCCAAACAACGACCACAGGCTATCCTTTCCCTTGAATATGAAACAAAAGATTAATGTTCGTTACATCATTGCTGAGAAGCTGATTGAACTTTTGACGCGATTGTTTAGCAAAGAGGGGTGGGAACTAGATGTAAGCAACAACAATAGCCTAGATCCGCCAATGATCCGATTTTGCAAACTGACGCAAGTGTGGGGAATTTAGGTCGATCAGGGCGATATATACGTGTTAGATGTACTGCAATGTCTACTTGCTAAGTCATTGATAGGAAGAGATCCGCTCTGTGATGATGATGGATTAAAGTGAAGATGACTTGGGTTGACGAGCACGTTATAACGAAGAGAAGGGAGCGAGCGATCAACTTTCCCTTCAAAACAGGAAGGACTATTTCTTCTCTGCGTGTATATATCAAACGCTCCAAGTTTCGAGCCGCGCAATGTAATCCAACCGACCTGTAAGCGCAAATAGAAAGACAGCTTATTTCTAGAGGTCATGCCATATGATAGTTTCAGGTTATGCAGTGCTGGTAATATTCTACACCCAAGGTATTGTAATTCCAGTTGAACAAAAAGCCTTAGGAAGCACTGAGGTCCACGGTATTCTTTCAAACAGTCTACCACAATGCGCACAACTTCGAATAACATAAGTCCGCAGGCATTCCCCAGCCCCTGCCCCCACCATTTCAAATTGTATCTGTTGAGATTATAGAAACAGTCAGAGCATCAGTTCAACAATAGATACTCGGCAGGCTTTCAAATGCGGATTTGAACGCGTTAATTTTGATTCGACTCTCTTCTTTCGTGAAGTCACCTGCAAATACCTCGAGAAACTCATACAGAAATTTTTCGTTATTAAAAACGGCGGATAGCTGCGCTATTCGCTTGGTTTTGTCCAGCTCTTGCCATACCTCCTTGAACTGAGGACTAAGGGTGTTTGGGAATTGCCCTCCAGTTGTCATCCAAATAAGCACCGTAGCGGTCGACCATACGTCGTGGGCATATGGATCAAACTTTCGCGGCGTTGGCCCACTTCAATATTTCTCGACAGTCTCCTTCAACTTTTTGGGATCCAGCACCGCTTCTAGACAAGCATTAGCAGCGTGATTTAGCTAGCACGAAACTTACAAGACTTACCAGGAGAAGCGTCCGGCCCAGCTGGGGCCAAAGTTATGCAATCCAGGTTCTGGCACGCGCGATGGAAGACCCAATTCAGAATACCTTCTGTGGCCCTCTTGAACTACCTCTGCTTCGTATTCCCCTTCCAATTTCCTTTTGATCTGCCCGTTTCCTTAGCTCTAACCTCGCTGGGCTGAGGCCACGTTCAGGGTATGCTCCATTCTGTATCTCGAACAAAAGTCCCTGGGAGGAAGTGTTTCCGCCCCAAACATTGCCTTGAACAGTGCATTGATCAATGATGTCGGCGAAAGGCTTGCTACAATCCGGTGCTGGGTTGGATGCATCTTGACCATATATAGAAAAGACCAAAGAATTGTATTGATGCGTGCGCATTCCGCCGTTCGGATAAGGAGCCTGCCCCTTACAGAGATCGTCTGAGATGGCATCCAGCGCCCGAAACAACTGACGTGCAATCTGATATCCAGAAGCTTCGATATCGTTGGAACGGGTCTGTTGCGTGTTACATATTGCTGCATGTGCTCCATGTATGCCTGAGAGCACTGCGAAAACGAGTGGTTTCAGGAGATACATATTTGCGTCGGGAGTGAGCGAAAATCAATAAGCAGTCAGGATCAAACTTTGAAATGAGTGTAAGGAAAAGTATTGAAGACGAAGGTATTGAAAAAAAGAATGGAAATGTCAAATAAAGTAGCGGGGAAGAGAAACGATTGAGATGATGATGAGTATCCACAAAAATAGGTGAGGTGCAATGCTTATAAGGCCCTGGGATTGCCTTAAAAGATTGGACACATAAAATCTTTACAATCATAGCGGTCTGACTCATTCGGAGTTCTACATCTTCACAAGTGATTCCCGGTACGGAATCTCTACTTCTAGATGATTAGGGCGTTGTAAGAACATTGTCCGGAAAGGTTTGCCTGGCTCTAAACGCAGTACTGACTGTGTAAACGGTGCGTCAACTAGATGAAGAGTTACTTATACTTTCATTTGCCAAATATAGCTTTGAAGCTGATCCGTTGACCTGATGCATCCTTTCGTTTTGGGTGCATGCGAAACGGCTCAGAAATGAAGAGCCGTTCAGACTTGGATCTCAATTACGTAATTGGGAAATTACCTCATCCGAGGGGGTTGATGGTACTGTGCCACATCGGATAAGCATTAGTTTCTATCTGTTGCTTTGTGGTTTCACAATTATGCAAGTGAGATCTAGCCGACTAGTAATTGATTTTCAGGGCGTAAAAAGTTAGGAAGCGCGGCAGATGATATAGTGCAATATGTGTATAAGCATCAATTCATAGCCGCCCAGTGGTTGCTTTTTCTGGGCCAATACAATTGCAAGAAGTGGAGATAGAGGCATAGCGAACTGTGATTTGATTCGAACTATTGCGTATTCCAATGCATGTGACGCGACGCACATCGCCCCTGTATGATGATTGCATCGGGGCTGAGTTTATGTTGAAAAAGAAAGTGTAGGGAAATTAAGAAGAGATGTGATATTTTTCATAATAAAAGCCTTTCAAATCCTGCTCTCCTGTTTTCGGGCTCCGGGACTCTGGTCCATGACTACGCCGCAGGTAATCCCGACCCAGAATATGGGACACTTTCCGAGAAGCGCACCTAAGTGTAGCCTTCGTTTTCTTTTTTACTTATTATCTCTTCATACCTGTTGTCTTGACCAAAATTGCAATCGAATTATTTATTGATAGAGAAGTAGAATAAGGGAATAATTGTAGTGAAATTGCCCGAAAGAAAATGAGGGGTGAAGCGGGCTGATCAAAACTCCGATAAGAGCCTACGCCGCAATTTGGGTGGCGGGGTCGAGGGCCGTGCCCATCAACATTAAGAACAATAATTCGTCGGTTTTAAGGCCGCAGTTTTAACGCCACAATGTTGGATGTAAGGCCGCAGTTTTTAACGCCACAACGGAGTTAGTAGGTAGCACGAGGCCTATGACCTGTATTGCACCTCGGCCGAATTGAGGTTCATCAAGTTTTTTAATGGGATATGTGGAGGCTATGGACCTACTTCGCGCAATCCGAACATATTACTCGTAGTAGCCCATTGGTTAGAGTCACTGAAAAGAATTGTTTTACCCATCGGGTTTTTTGCAGTGAGTACCTTCTTTCTAAGGTGCACCTTTATCAGGACTAGACGAGTTAATATAACTAAGGCTTGGAGAAGAGAAAAGGCAAGCATGGAAAGACAAAACCACACATGAAAAATGCTCCAAAGAGTTTCGAAGATAAACATCAAACTGCATATATCCGTCATCTGGCATCCGGAAAAGACGAATACGGCAAGTACGATCTACACCTGCCGGCCCTTCACATACACGTGAGCAATATTCCTGTCATCGCCAGTCATGATGAACTTCTCAAACATGGTCTTTAACGAATCACTCTCCTCTGTGGGGGCCATTGCGGAATGAATTCCCGTCGTCGTAGCTATTCTAAGAGCATCGAACTCTTTGCCCACCTGGAAATTACCCACATGTTCCTCAAGAGATAAAACGCGGGCTCCACCCAAAGTAGCCAAGTAGAATGTTTCTTCGAGGGACAACGCTTTGTCTTGGCCGGCGCTGAGTACCTCACGAGCATTGGACGCAATCATCGCCTGGCGAATCACGGCCAGCATTTGCGACGCCCATCCACCTCCACTATCAGTCCCTAGCCCAACTTTGATTCCACGGCGTAGAAAGTCCCGAACAGGAGCCACCATGAACCCTCCCCCAACAGTCATGTTGGCAATGGGGCAGTGCGCGACACCACATTGCAGGGCGGCGATCCGCTCCTTCTCGTAATCCGTCATGATGGTGCAGTGCGCAAGAACGCTACGACGATTTAGCAAGCCGAAACTTTCGTAAAGATCCGCCTCGCTTCCTTGAAAGTCGGGAAATAATTGTGTGGTGGCATCGATTTCCTGCTGCGCTTCGTTGAAGTGCGTCTGCATGGCCAAAGATTCGTCGCGCTTCAGCATCTCCCCCAGACCGGAGAGCAGCTCCGAAGTACAGCATATGGCAAAACGGGGAGTGAGGATGGGCTTTACCAGAGCATTTTCAACGTTGGCAGCACAACCCGGAAGGTTCCGGATATGCGTGATGCAATCCTGCGTCTCCCGGAGCGACTCGTTAGCGTTGGATTCACAGAGGTAATCGGGTGCATTGCGGTCCATGTTGCATTTTCCGATGAAAGCGCGCTGGCCTTTGCGGTGGCAGATTTCAGCGAGAATGCGCGTCGCCTCGGCGTGCCGCGAACCGTAATAGCACGCCGTGGTGATGCCCTGCCGCAGGAAATCGTCAACGGTGTGTTCGTACGTCTTGGCGGCATATCCAGCATCTGCGAAGCGGGCTTCGAAGGGGAATGTGACAGTGTTGAGCCAGTCCAGGATGTGGAGGCCCTGACCGAGACTTCGCATCGGCCATTGCGGAGCGTGGTTATGCGTGTCGATGAAGCCTGGGATGAGGAAGTCCCCGCGAGGCAAAACTTGGGGGACGATGTCTACAGGAAGCGCATTTACTGGAATTTCACTGCTTGATTTGTGCACGGCAGTGATGACACCGTCCGTGACGACTATCGTGGCGTCGTCGAGTATCTCCAGAGTGGTGGGATTCAGAGAGTGGATAACGCCGCCCTTAAAAACTTGGGTCGACGGCATGATAGCGTCGTGATCACAGTTATACACTAATCATATAATTCTTCGATGCTGGGAAAAATATCTTGTCATAAACAGATGTGCTGAGTGGGTCACACAGGTGAATGCTGAAGTGGGTGAGGCTTCACGTGATCTCGGGCAAACTCGGGAGAGCTTCGGTGGCAACATCCGACGCTAACTGGTTTAGGTGGACGGGTATAGATTATCAAGATAACACTACCACTTCCCCTCCTGGGGCATCTCGGAAGCCAAAAAGGACCACAGGGGAAACATATTCAGCTCCATTATAAGTTAACTTCAATATCTACTGAGCAAGCCTAGGCCGAATGTTAAGCCTCTTCTCAATGGAAGCATTGATGGTCCTCACCAGACTCAAGCCTCTTGATCAGATCGTCGGGGATTGATAGCGAACTCCATCGATGTCATCCGTTCGTCGATGTTCTAATTTGTATCGAAACTATTAACCTGCGTTTCAAGTTGGTTTCCATCAGGTTCTCGTTAATATATGGATGTCGTACCGCGATGGTTGATGCACCATGGTTCAACCGGTACGAGAGCGCGAGATCTCGAAGATCACTGTAGATGAAGGCGATGTGCTCGAGACCGCATGCTTCGGGCTGCTTTGGGGTTGTGCCCTGGGTTTGTTGGATGGCGATTCTGTGGTGTTCGTGGTCGTAAGTGAGGAATGAGATAAATTCGTTTTCGAAGGACCGCCGACAAGAACCCCGAGTATCGGCAAGGCGTCAACAGGTGGGTGACCGAAGATAGACGCGTGGGTTCAATGCACTCGTGAGAAATTGATTGCACAGATGTGACACGAAACACACCGATTGTATGTGTTCTAGCAATTAACCCTTGTCAGCAGCAAATGTCGTCGTGAACAAGGCGACCTATCGTCAACCAGAGAGCTTGTCCGTTGATCCTTCACCATACATAGGAATTCTTGAACTACTATGATAATCTTATGAGCAGTATACGTAACTGATTCAACAGCGCCGGTTACAGTTTCGCTCTTGTATTTCCTGCTCTTTTACCCTGCCCACGTTCAGGGTCATCAAACCGATACACAACATCCTCAAACCCATCCGTAGCAAACGCATACAACCATACTAAATCCTCTTCTCCTGAATTTCGAACCCCATGCTCAGCATCGCCTGGTATCCACACCACGCTCCCTTTGCCCACTTCGTACTCCTCCCCATCAATCGTCACTAGGCCCTTGCCAAGAGTGAAATGATAGATCTCCGCCTGTTTATGACGGTGAGGCTTAAGATAGCCTTGGCACCCGGCTGATACGCCTGGAGCGCACGTAGCAATACCGACGGTGAAGGTGTTTGTGGGTGTCTTCGGTGTTGAGATTAATGTTCGCCATGAAACGTCGCCGCCAGTGTTCGTGTCTGAAAAGCGCTCTGAAGCAGTACCGATAATGTCGTTCGCGTTCAAGACGATAGGCTTGGTTGACTTTACTTCGTCCATGATAGCAGACTATTTTCTGAGGCAGAGGTTTGGGTTGTAGTCATTGTTAGGGAACTTGCGGCTTGATGCGAATATGTAAGAAGAAATCGATTTCCAAGCACGTCATTTCAAGGTCAGACATCGTGTATTCAGGATAGGTTAAGTTGTGTAGGTGTTGAGATCGACAAGATGCGGGATCCAATGCCCGTATTAGATCTAGTTAGTACCAGGCTCCCGTAGATCCGATATAATCCCGAGTCTTTAACGGGGCCACCAGGGGTGTATTTTAGTGCGTACAGTCACTGCTACTTTGCTTTGAACTTCTTCAATTTGTGCTATACTTTGGCTATTTAGCAGCAACCTGTCAACTGGTCACTGGTCACTGGCAACTGCTACCTAGTGTACCTAAGTAGATACACTTACCACACTTTTTTTCGTACTAAATGTACGTACAGCGCAGTGCTCATCGAGGACGTGGAGGATTCCATAGACGAGAATTTGGTGAGGGTTACAAACAACAAATAACCTCGGTCTGGCAATTGTTCACTAACTGGAAGGTGCGCGACGCTTTTTTGACGGTGTTCTTTGATCCTGACTGGCTGTGACTGGCAGTTTGTGGCCGACAACATCGTGTATGACACTCGGGCAGAAAGGGTGCATTTCACGCAATGAGCGAGGCGAAGAGCCCCATTGGTCTCTACAGCAACGAGTATGCGTGGTTCTTGCAGTTCAACGAAAGCGGCGGGAAGATTACGAAAATTGAGTAGGTTGCGAATTCAGCAAATATTGCGGAGTTTCTTGCTAGACTAAACGCGCATGAAAGTTCTCACTCGTAGATGTAATTCTTGAAGAATTCAGGAGGATCCCTATTGTTGAGGGCTTTAAGATTGACTTCTATACACTAGTGGTTTAAGGATGTGGATTTCTCGTCTCTCACGAGATTAACTCCATAATGGGTGGTTTCTGGGATCATACCTCGACGCTTGCCTGACGCTTAGCCTGGATTGCTGCATCACTTCATCACGTGACCAATTATTTGTGGCGCAAAAGTAAGGATTGATAGATATCGAGATGACACGGGAACAGTCTAGATGAATCTGACCTCAGCCAACCAGCTCCGACCTGAGAAAAGTCTGACATCTCGTTTCCAGGAGCCTGGAAGGACGAAATGGACATCCCTTTGTATCGTGTCCAAGCTATTCATATACAACTCAGATTCGATCTCTCCACTTATGCCAAGCTAAGAAATATGTCTAAGAAGCTAAGTGTATATCCTATGCTTTCATATTATCCTACACTAAGCATTGTAAGGCTATAAATTCATGTAACCCTCTACAGGGCGGCGTCATCTATCAGTCAATAACTTATAAGATGGTGATCTCCTTCCTCATAACGTCCGTGTCCCCCTTTCTGCTTCAGGTTCGGGTTCGTAATACTGGGCGACCTATCTATCTAAGCTAGAGCTAATTCACTCTGCAAACGCGTAATGCTATGTCGCAATAACAAACTGTAGCTGCACAACGCTCTGGGCTAACATTCCTGTAAATGAAATTGAAAAACTCCAAATTGCCGGTGCTACAAGGTACACTGGAACGTAGGCAATTGTGCAAGTTGCACTAAACACGGCAAGCACCCAGATCCAAATCCATGTAACTTGCGACAACCGGGGATCTTTTATTGCTGGCCAAATGAGAAGGATAAGACTGAGCAATTGTAACGTGCTGTTGGAGACTGCCTGCCAGAAACTGGAGTCTCCTGTACTACCGGCGACTGTGTCACCTCGCCCCCAAGCTAGAGCAGCTGGGATGATTGAAGAGAGCATGATCGTAGGAACAATAAAGGCCAGCGCAGATCGTGTCTTTCCACCTGAGGCGTATGCGTAAGCGACTTTGTCAGAAAGCGCTATGTCGTGCTTGCTATCTGAAGATGCAGCCCTTGGCATGTCAGTTCAAGCGCTTTGTTTGAAGTCTGTGACTAACCACCATGTCTCTGAGTCCGCAACGAATTGCGACTCTTCCGGTGAAGCCCAGGCCACAGTTGAGCATGCGAGCGAGTAGAGACCGCGCTGATCAAACTCCCGTAGCCTCAACCTGAGTGTCTCAAGGAGATCGTGGGGAAGGTGTCCTGCCGGAGCCGCGACAGCGATTGAAGCTCTGAGTTCCCGAAGGATCTTGAGCAAGAATATCAGCCTGTCCTCATTCAGGCTTGTGAAGTGGTTGTGAGCAGCTTTCACATTTTGACTAGACCGTGAGCTAAAACCTAGAGACTTTACCATGTATTCTGTGATGCACGACCTTTGGATCCTAGCTCCCTCGTCCGTACCATGGGCGAGCAAACGCATGTCTTGAACGAAGCAGATTTGATTCTTCATTATCTCTCTGTAGAAACGAGCTGAACCACAAGTCTTGAGATAGGCTATTGAACCTTCATAAGTCATCTTCTGGACGAAGACCATGATGTGGTCCTTTGCTTTGAGGTCATAGATTGCATCATTGAGGTCTTCATAGATCTTCAAAAGTTCTTCCGAAAGGCCAACCCTCATGCGCGATGCAAAATACGGATAGCGTTGGCTGTTGTGGAACTGGTCTTCTGTTGCGTTGCTAACATGAAAGCCGATCAAGTCAACCCATATGCTGTAGCATATAACTTCGCGTATACGAGTCAGCTGAATATATGAAGGCCTTGCTAAGCCCTCAACTGTCCCATGCGTTAGTTGAAGAGTCAAAATATACCGGTCCCGCTTTCTTGGGCGTACTGACTGAGATTGATGATGGCATAGGTTCGCCCGTTTCGTCGTTTCCGCCCATTTGGTGCAGCAGACACCGCAGATGCGCTTGTTTTCGGTGACATGTTGTGCTGCAGTATAGATGCTTTGACTTTCAGGCGCTTCCGACGATGTTTTCGACCTGATGACAGCCGCATAAAGAGTCTGGTTTGTTGCGGTGTAGGACATTAGTTATGCTATGTCGAGCTCCGCCACGCTGTCAACACTTAGGCGCGGGCTCCGGTGAAGTGACCGGCGGCAAGCGCAAGGCTGACTGACGCAGCGACATCAAAATACGCGCCCCCACATGGCCAATCATGCCAGACTGCTATCCACCCATCCAACTGCATGAGGTTTCGCGCCACAAGATTAGTACGACTTTCTCGCTCGAGGCCAAGGTTCTTGCGACCAATAAGGACGTCCTTGACCCAATCAATAGTTACCAAAGCCTTGTGGCACTGCTCGATCGAGGTCATATTATTCTGATGTTGGTTGGCTCACCTTGGTGTTTTATGTGTATCAGCGACCGTAATTTATTGCGACGATCCAGATACAAGCGCTCCTAGGAAGCTATAGTAGATTATCTATAGAGGCTATAGAATATCTCTGCGTGTAGAAAGAGTACTACTCGCTCGAAGTCTAGCTACCTCGCTTATTTCGGGTGCAGGGGTTTTTCCTGGAGTGAGGAATGGATATTACTAATAGTTTGCCTGGTTACAAGAGGGGGTAGGTGTCCGGTAACCTAGGGAGGGATGTTAGAAAAGAGTTAGTGTTGCAACCGCGGTATAGGTTGAAACCAGTTTACCTAGAAACCGTAGAAATTTGATTAAATTCTTATTGGAAGATACAAAATGGGTTGCATTTAATTTACATTGTACGTATGAACTATGATAAAAACTTATTAATTGTTACGTAAACACGTCCTGCGTGCTAAATTTTCGATGCTAGCTGCCAGCAGCACATCATTAACAAGAGCGAATAGGAACTTTTTGTTGCCCGTATTTTGAGTTTTGAAACAGAACACTTCGGATCATTACTCTCGCTATAACCGCAAAAATTTGTTGATAAATGGTTCTAAGTCTGTGGTGGCTGAATCTCGTACAGCTTGCGACGACACATGGGGCACCGGTTCCTAGCTTCCTGTGTTGAAGAGAACCAGCTCTTCAAGCACGATTCGCCAAAACCATGCCCGCACGGAAGAGCCACGGCAACATGCTCGTCTTCGTCATACTCTTCGTCGCAAAAGCAGTCGTTCGGGGCCCTACTACGGTCTTCCCAGGCCGGCAGATACTCGAGAAAGATCTCGACGTCATCACTCTCTGGGTCGATGTAGGCGCCATGGGTCTCCCGGCGTGAGCATATCCATTCGAGGATGTCCGCCGTCGCGCCCGGTCCTGACTCTTCCAGCACCCCAAACATGTCCTTACTAGGGATGTATTCAACGAGGCCAGCAAAGAGGAGCCCGTTCACCAACGAAGCGGGGGCACGAGCTGTCCTTACGGTTGGCGCCCATTGGATTAAGATTTCGCAGCCGTCACGCACAGTGACATAATAATCCCTCGAAATGATCCTGCGATCTGCAGACATGATGTGCTGATTTGAATTGTAGTTATGGTCTGTTTGGTGGAGGTTTTCCTTTTGAGTATTGTGTATTGGGTTTGTTTTTCCGATTTTTGTTTTTGCGGAGAGTGAAATTCAAAGCTTTATATATAAAAAAAGTATAAGAAACAAAGACATTGTTTAGCGTTGTTCCAAAACTGGTCTTAAAAAAGTATATAAAACAATGCCAACAACAAGAATAATGCAAAAATGCAATTTGTGACCAAAGGTGGCCTGAGCCAGACTAAGTGTGAATCAGCGGAGTGTGGTGGAAGCAATGTAGAAAATTTTGTTTCGTGTAACCTTGTGAAAGGAGGCGATCAAAGTAAGGTGTAAAAAATATTTTTGCTATATCAAAACACTTGACCTGAAAGAGAGTACGTACTTCGGCGGTAGGCAATAGAATTGCCCAAAAAATTTTTTTGACATTATATAGTTGCGGGCTATTCTTCACGTGTCTTTCTTATAGCGGTTTCTAGTTACACTATGAGTTTTTATTCAAACGTTATGAAATGATCATCGATACGATTGTTAGTAAATGTGTGTCTTGCAATTTTGAACAGTTGGGTATCCATAGAAGTATATCTCTGCAGAAAGGTGGTGAACAAGAAGAATCTGATCAATTTAGATATTTGGAGAGAACTCTAATATGTACCTATTAGGTGTTTGCTTCACCTAGCGCTAGTTACATGTTTGCGAGCAATGAGTGAACAAAAGAAAACTGAGAACATCAAGAAAATGTATCAAACTATCACCTACAAACCGATCCATGTGTTAACCTGTGTGAATTTTGCCTTTCAGTCAGTCGTAGCCGTATTGTCACATTGTACAGAATCGGTGTGATGTCTTTTGAGTAAGGCAAGGCATTTGCCAAAGAATCCCAAGGTTGGCGTTGGGGAAATTGTAGCCGGCTTGCGAAGCTATGCATCAAATCTTCAACCATGTGATGCGTTGCTTATTCTTATTATTTTTCGGAAAGTGCTGTTTGAAGAAATATCGGTTGCCATCTGTCCGTGGCAAGTCAGTGGATGTGTTGTGGGTTGGTCTGAATCACGTGACATCGTTTTTGCTTGGATATCTTTGCATGTGGCATAATAAAACAAAGAGGCATTCAGTCTTGAATTATGTTTTTTTTCTTTGTTGTAGGTGGTGTTCTTTGTTGTGGTCGATGTTTGGTAGTATACTTTCAGCAGCTATTACATCCCTATCCATGAATATCCTTGCGGATTATAGTTTGGTCAGTTTCAGCCTTTGATCTATCTGCAACATTGCAATTTTTCTTTTCTGTAATCTCTTCTAGATGCCTTAATCGCGTTCTTAGCTTCTGAAGATGAGCTTCCGTTGTAAGGATTTCCGTTCTCACTTCCTCTGCCGATGATAGCCGATCCTTCAAGAACTGTCGGGCGACTGTCGCGAGTAGAACCACGGCTATTGAAACAAGTGTTGACCATTGCCCTACTTGTTTGATGGTTTCATTCGACGCTCCGTCGTTCCTGATGTACCATTCGACCCAACATGTAAAGGCTACGACCAATGGCCCGGAGATACAGAGACCGGCCATTAGTGTCAGCATAGCCAGTCCGTCCAGTATAAGACGTGGAAATATAAGTAGTTCTCGCGAACGAAATGTGTATGCACGGCTCCCGGTTGCTTCTTTGGCCTCTGCCTCACTGATGCGATCCCTCTCCGTCTGTATCGGCCGCCTTAGTACCGTTGCTTTTACAGTCAGCCAACCTCGTCGCACATCCCTATTCGTTTGGTGCCAAATCTTGTTCTTCATCCGCCAAACACGATGCGGTTCATGAATAGCCTCCCTTATCACATCGCTGCACAACCTCAAGCCCGACACGAGGATCAGGAAAAACTGCGCAGCCGTAAAAGCAACGATAGCAACATACACTAGCGGCTGAATGTCATCTCCTCTGCTACGCCGTGAGGGTGAATGCAACTTCGCGAAGGTGGTCTTCCCATCCATCACTACGGCCTTTAGCGAGGAACTCTGGCGCAGTGTTTGACTTGTATTGAAACACGGGTAGAAACAGTTGTTTGATAAGCCTAACCAGGCCGAGTTATCATCCTTGTTGAATACGGTAGCCACCGTCGCGTTCCACGTACCACGCCAGAGCGATGTGTCCCACCCGTCGCTATTTTGCTGAGACGGGTCCAGGAACCCAGAGTAACAGAAGCGGTACTGCGGCGCGGCCAAATTGGTATTAGGCCAGGAAACAAGGGCGCAGATTGTACCCACTAGCATGCTCAGATTCCAGAGAATGAGCAGGTAGCGAGTAATATTGCTCGAGCGCATCGTGCGGGACCATAGCTGCAAAGGCAGCCCAACCAAATACGCCGTCACCACCACAGCCATGATGGGATCGATGTCCAGCTCAACAGCGTCAGGCTGCACAAGGACATTGGAGGTGTTGGTAACGAGAGAACTGATGACCCTGGTAAGATTCGACGTCTGCTGAATGTACGGGATCGCGACGACCGCCGGCGGTGCGACTTTCGCGGGTCTTGAAGCGATGATGATGGCATGAATTGCAGCGGTCGCAGCATACGCTACCGCGCCACCAAGAAACATATGCGATATCCATTGATGCCGGAGCGTCCCGAAAGCCAGTGCCAGCAAAGTGTAATAGAGATATCGGGGTGTTGGCGCGTACAGGTCAGATATTGGATATGCACACATCTAGATATCGAAAGGAAGATAAGTGTTAAATTCCCCCTTTCAAAACTTCTTAATCAGTATGGATTGCCTGGATTGACTTACCACATTCTGTGCAACCAGAATATAACTTCCAGGACCATCAAGTCCTGGTGTGGTACTGGGGATGCTATTGTTCATCGTGGCTAGAGGACCGTGGATATCGGTTACTCTGCCCCGTTCCTTGCGTGCGGAGCTCAATCAAGTCATCTCCTTACACGAGGTGTTCTGTTCTCGAGAATGTCAAAAGCGGAAGGAGAAAAAGAGTGAAGATGCGAAGGATGATGTAGCCGAATAGCTGCCGCGTGTGGCGCAATACAATCGGCCCGCTGACCCACCACCTTTGCCAGAAAAGCAAAACATGTGACGACGCTGGCCATTGTCATGATCAAAACAAAGCTAGGCGTACACAGTAGTTACAAGGGCTTTGCACGTTGAGCCCGTGAGCCCGTGCATTTCGTAATGATGGGGTACCAATCGATAAAATTAATACCTAGTATTGAACTGGGGAAACAGGTCCACTTTCAGTTTGGGCAAAACCCCAGTCGAGCTGAAACCCCCGATACGAATTTAACCAGCCGATGTGCGACCCCCCTGTACGTACAATATTTGTAAACGTTCTACTCGCTATTAACTATACATCGAACTGCTAGTATGGGAGCTGTTACAACGCACCCCCCTAAGTAGTACACCGCACCCCCTTTAAAGCTTAGTATTAGCACTAGGGTAGAATAGGTAAACCTAATATAAAAAGACCTATAAGCTAAATTAGTAGTATTTTATTTATTAATTTTATATTATATTTTATTATAATTTACTAGGTAATTAATTAGTAAGTAGGCGTTAGGTAAGTATTAATTAAAAGTGTTAAAAATTATTAATAACTAGTAAAAAGAGATATAAAGCTAATAGCTAGCCTATTTATTACCTAATTAAAAAGTTTATATAGATTTTATAAAGTTATTTTTATAATAAATTTTATTAATTTAATATTAGAGAGAGTAGTAAAATAGAGTAGTACTAGCTATACCTTTTTCTATATTAACTAATAACCCCTCTAACTAGCTAAAATATACCTTTTATATAAATTATAAGTAAAAAAGCTAATAAAGTACTTATTAATAGTACTATAGAGGTAGCCTTAATAGCCTTAGTAGTAGTAGTAGTAGTAGTAGGTTTAGGTTAAAAAAATTTATATAAGCTATATAACTATATATTTTTAGGTAAACTATTACTTTATAACGTAGCTCTCTATTAGTTACTTACTAAATATTATTATTACTATATAAAATAGGCGTTTAACTAATAAAAATAAGTATAATTAGTAGTTAGGCTAATAAAAAAGGTTAAAATTATAAAAGCTAGGTTATTAGTAGTTAAAGTAATAAGGAAGGCGTAAGTATAAAATTAAGTACTTAGGTGTAAGTAACTTACTAAGCTAGCTAGAGAGGGCCTATATAATAAAGTCTCTACTATATAACCTAGAGGCGTAGAGTAGCTAAAAAGTAAAACTTAGGGCCTAAATTTAGGTATATATACTATAATAAAATAGTAGGCTAGGTTAAAGCTAAGGTAAAAAAATACTAAAGGAAGTACGCTAGCAGCGTTAATAGGTAGTTACTATCTAAATACTTTAGTAGCGTAGGTTTATATTAGTTATAACTTTCCTAAGTATGCTAGTTTAAATTTTAGGTAGCTTATATACACTTTTTATTAGATTTATACACCTTTTACGTAGCTAGCTTTTTCTAATTATTTAGTAAAATAGTAAGCTTATATATAAGTAGCGCTAACGCTATTACTCTAGTAATAGGTATTATATAATTTATATACTAGTACTAGTAAAAGTAGTAAAGTTATAAAAATTTATTATTATTATTATTATTACTTAATAGAAGCTATATAATTTTATAGCTATAAAGAAGCCTAAAAATATTTTTATAGTAGTAAGAGTAAGGCTTAATAGACTTTTCTTATTTACTTTTTTAAATAGCCTTTTAGTATTACGTAGTAATAAGTATAAAAGCATATATTATAACCTAGTTTTTAATAATATAGAATAAAACATAAGTAACATTAGTTATAAAATAGACGTATAGTATTTTATATATATTAAGTTTAGTATAATAAGTAATTATTTATATATACTTATCCTAAAAAATTTTAAGCTTAATATATAGAGTAAGAATATTAATAGTACTAGCTCTAAGCTAGTATTTAATTATATAGTAGGCGCCCTTAGCTTTTAACGTTACTATTAAACTAAAATAAGTTATTTAGTTAACCTACGCGTTAATAAGCTTTTTTTTATATAGCTTAAACTAGTAGTAATTTAGGTACTTTACTATATATAGTATAAATGTTTTAATAAAAGTAATATACTTATTATACTTATCTAGAGTTAAAGCTTTAATAATAGCGTAATAGAGCTTTATAAACTAATATATATATAGTATATTATTATTAATACTATAGGCGTTAATAGACTAACCTAGGTTATTAGGTTTAGTACCTTTTATACGCGCAAATAAAAAGACATCTTTATTTATATACTATTAATAAAGAATAGTTTTTAAGCTAAAAAAGATAGTAGTAATTATATTAATATAAGCTATATTATTATTAGTAATAAATAATAGTAAATTAATACCGTACTTAATAAATTTAGTATTAAGTTATCTAAAAGCCTACTTATAAAATTTAAATATTATATATTATATTAAAACTATAGCTAAATAGATAGTTTTATTATTATTATTTAAACCTATAATATTTAGTAGTAGAAACTTATATTAATTAGTTTTAAAGGTGCAATTAAGAAGAATAATATTAGGGCATTTTTTAAAGTTTAAAAGGCAGCCTATATAAAGAAGAAAAAGCTAGTCTAGGTAGTTATAGAAATTAACCTAATACCTAAAATTCTTTTATTAGCACTACTAACCCCTATACTATACCTATTTAAGTAGGCGCTAAACCTATATAGGTAGGCGCTAAGCTTAATTAAGTATATTTTAAGGAAAATTAAAATAAATAATAAATACTTATAATATATATATATTCTCCTTCTTATATAACTCTATTAATACCTTTAGTTTTATATATAGCCTTATTACGTACTACACCTATAATTAATACTTATTATAACGTTATTAGCATGCGAGTTAATTAGGCATGCAAGTTAATTACTCTGCTAAGACCACACTAAAAATACAACCTTTAATAAAGAATTACAACACTAGCTTATATTAGGGCTTCTAGATAACTTTCCTAATAACCCCCTTAGGTTCTACGCGTCTTTTTAATAGGTACGTAAGTTATACCTAGTCTTACCGTAGGTTTTATAGTATCTTTAAAAGGGACTAGCCTCTCCTATATATACCTTCTTTAACGCCTTCTTCCTATTACTACGTACTCTAAACTCTTTTAGAGCTACTAAGCGCTAGCCCTCTTTAACTATTAGCGTCCCTTCTACCTATATCTACTTTTTTTTATATAATTTATAACGCGTAGTAGCTTTATTAGTAGCTTAAAGCTTAGTAACTTCTTTTTATACTAATATAAGCTTATACGCTATAATAGTAGCGCCTTTAGTAAGCTTTTTAAAAGCCTTAACTATTAAGGTTAATAAACTATCTAGATGCCTTTAAATCCTCTCCTTTACTAGCGTTAACTAAGACCTAATTTCTAGGGTATTACTTAAGGTTTTAAACGCCTAGGGCTCCTTATTTAGAAGAAGTAGTGTTAGCGTCCTTAACTTTATATTAAGCTTTAATATTATAGCTTCTAGATTAAATAGGACTAGCCTAGCGCCTCTAAAGCCTTCTTATATATTACTTTTAGTAAAAAAATTATAAAAAGTAGTAATAAAGTATAGTAAGAACTTAAGTTTTATAATATAGGTAATATAGTTGCGCATTAGCTGCTTAGCTTAGCGCCTATACGCCTTTTTTAAAGGCGTAAAATAACTAACGTTAAGTAGCTATAAGAGGTATAATAAGTATAAAGGTATATATAAGGTAATAATATTATATTCCTTATAGTATTACTTAAATTTAAAAAAGTAGTAGCTTTTATAGCTGTTAAAAATAAGTAGCTGCGCTATACTAACTATACACCTTATAGTATATTTATTAAAGTGCTTTAACTACGCTAAAGTAAGCTTATTTATTATCTAACTATTTTTAGAAAGCCCTATTACCTATTTAGGAGGTAGTTAATTCTCTTTATACTATATAGATAGGTAGTGCTTACTCCTAAAAATAAAAAAAGGTAGAATTACCTATTTAGTCGCGTTAACACTTTAAATTATAGTAACTTACTTCTAGTTACCTTACTAAAAGAGCTTTACTCTCCTTTAACACTTAAATAAAGTAATAACTAAACTTATTAATATTATACCTATTATAAAGCCTAACTTATTAAAGTTATATATATTCTTATTAAGAATACTATACTTAGCTTTAATATTTTCTACATAATAAAACTAACCCTTAATAAGCCTTAGATCCTTACATTTTATTTTTTTATAGTTATACTTTTAACTAAAGATTACTTTAAACTTATTATAGCGCTTAATATACGCTAAGGCCTACTTCTTACCTACTAGGTTTTAGTTATATTTAGCTAGCAAAGAATTAGCTATAGATTAGATATCTATAAGCCTAGATAGGAATTCTTACTTATCCTAGTTAAGTAGCTCCTAGAGAATTACCCCTTTTTTATAGAAAGTAAGCTTTATTAAGTTAGGCGTGTAATTACGTTAAAAGGTCTTTCTAGCGCGTTAATTACTAATTATTAATTAAGAAATGTTATAGATAGCTACAGCGCGTTGCTGTAATAGTATCGCGTCTTATTTAATAGCCTAAAGCGTAAGCTATATTTTAGCTTCTTTTAACTTTAGTAGCTATTAAGGTTGTTAAGCTATTACGTTATACTATTAATAATAATATATTTTAGTGTAGTCTTAGTAGAGTAATTAACTCGTATACCTAATTAACTTATATATCAATAACGTTAAACGTTTTACTATATTTATACTAAGCCTAAAAACTATAACTTTATTATTACTAGTACTTACTTTAAGCCCTTTCTATAGTACTATAAGTTATATAAAAACTTTTTTATTTTTTTTATACGCGTTAATTAATAGGTAGTAGTAAATACTTTACTACTTTTTACTAGTAGGTAATTATAGTTCTTTAAAGTACTATTCTTATAATAAGTAACTTTAAATTTTTTTAAGTCTTCTATGTATATAAGCTTTAGCCTTATTATATAATTAGTTTTTAATAATAATAAGTTATATTAATAAGTACCCTTTATATACTACTTTTTATTACTAGCTTTACTAAATTAAAAGCAACGTATTTTATAAATAGTGCGCGTTTTACTTTTTTTTTACCCTTTTTTTACGTACTAAACTTTTTACGCGTATCTTTAGTTAATAATTAATTTTTAAGCTTTATTAAAAGACTTATACTTTACCTTTAGTAGTAGCTTATAATAGTAGAGTTAATTATTTAGCTAATAAAGCCTACTTAAATCTAGCTTAATATTATTATTATATACTATATTATTATAATAAGCGTATATAAAACTAGAGTATCTACTACTAATAGATAACTCTAGGTTTTTTTTATTACCTAGCTTACTAATATTACTACTATTTTACTTAAGATCTAAGCGCTCTAAGTAATTTATACTACTATTATCTACCTAGTTATTATTAAAAGCTATAAAAGCTAGAGTAGCTAAGTAACTAGGTAGTAATATTATATAGTAATTAATAAGCTTTAGTAAGAGTAAGCGTATTAATAAGAGTAATAATAAAAGTAATAGTAAGGGTAAAAAATTTAATTATTACGGTATCCTCCCCTAAACCTAATATAATAGGATAACTAACCTTTACTATATTTATTACGCTTAGTTATCCTTCCCTAACCCGAATCGCTCCTAAATTAAACCTGTTACGTACGCAACTAATAGCTACACAGCTAATTCCTAGTACTAACCTATTTCTAATTAGCGCCTGAGTCCGTACCAACGCACAGACTACTTCTTCTTATTTATTTTCTTTGTTTCTCTATACTATTTCTATCCTATACACAATATCTTATAATCTACCTAGAACCACCTAAGTAACATACGTAGTAGCAATAGATTCGTTGCATAAAAGATAGCTCCCTAGCATCTTTATACTAAACCGAATTAGAACCTACCTATAGCACTTTCGTAATATTACGTTATGTCCCCCTTTAGCTAGAATAGCTACTAAATCTAACCTAATCCAGCTAATCCTTATAGAGTTATCTACTATTAAAGCTAGTAATAAAGCCTTCTAATAAACTCTTACTTAGTAAGAAGCCTAACACTATAATAAAATAACTACCTTACACTCTAAGCTAGCAATAGTTAAATAGTCTATTTCTTATTTAAAAAAGGTAACTTTTAATATTAAAGATCCTCTAGTCTTAGAAAATACCTAAAAGTCTAGGAGTAGCTTATTTCTCTCCTAGACAACTCTATCTACAACCTAATTACCCTTTAAAATAAAAAAAGTAAAAACTAATAAACTCTCTAACCCTCCCTCCTTTAATAGGAAAAAGAAGGACTTATTTTTATTCCTTTAGAAGCTTTAATACAAACTTAAAAGTAACTTTAACTAATACCCCTCTAAACGCTCTCGCCTCCTATACGTATACTCTTACCTAGACCGTAACATAGTTATACTAGTTAACTTTCTAATAGATAAGAAAATTAATACTATAAACTAACTTATTTCTTTCTTAGAAGCTACTTATAGTAACCTTTATAAGAAAATAACTACTTTAAGCTAACTTGCATCTCTTAAATAAGGAAAAAAAAGTTTTACGGCTTACTTCGCTAAATTCTAATAATATACTACTAATATAAGCCTAAATAAAATTAGCTTAATTACTTCCCTCCGCAACTTTCTATCTCCTAAACTAAACTAAGTAATAGTTAGTAAGGCTCTACCTTAGAGTCTAAATATTTACACTAACCTAATCGCTATATATAATAACAACATAAAATTCCTCTCTATTATTACCTTTCTATACCGCCCCTAAACTACCCCCACCTTAACTAGATATCCCGACGCTATAGAAATTAATTTATTATACGCTCCTATAGGTTCTAAAGAATAAAAAGACTAAAAGAAAAAAGGCCTCTATTTTAAGTGTAAAAAACATAGCTATATCTCCTAAGATTATTCTGTCCCGCTTCCCTAAGTAAGGGCTAGTAGTATACCTATCTACGCCCGTTCTATTTTACCTTTAACCAGCCGCCGAAATAGCACTAAATTAACACTATCTCTCTAAAGCTCTTTTTAATAATTAAGAAAAAGCCGCAGCTAAAGCTCTAAGCGCTTATAAAAAGACTTATCCTAGCGTTAAGTTACTTTCTAAGACTAATTTAATACTAGATCTCTACTAACCTCTAGGCCGCTTTTCTAAATAATAATTAAAAATATTAAGTAAACGTACCTATATCTTTATAATAAAGACGTGTCTCTAAAGTAGTTTATACCCTAATTAACTCTAGAGTAAATAGTATTAGTTATATTAACTAAGAACTAGCACGTAAGCTAAATTTCTAACTAACTCCCCTATACTAAATAATACACCTAACTAGATTTAATAGAAAATAACTTAAAAAAGGTTCTATTTTATATAAGACCTCTATTACGCTTACACACTAATACTACGTTAAAAAAATTAACCTCTACGTAATAAATACTAAATAATATAATTTAATACTTAGCTAACTATAGCTATATTAACACTAAGTTGCATTTAATTACTAGAACTAAGTTCTAAGGTTTAACTTTTTCTAATACTAGGCCGTCTACCTACGCAAACACCTATATAAAACCTAAACCTAATCTATCCCTAACTTTAATATAAGAACTCTAACTAAAGCATGAATCTAATTTAAACTACCTCTGTCCCCTAATAAACTACCTATAGATATTAACTATATTAGTTCCGCCCTATTCTTAATATTAGCTTATTAACTTAACTATAAGATCCTTACTATCTTAATTACTAATATTAATAAGGCTCTTACGCTTAAATTATATACTAACCTAAAAATAAAGGTACCTGCTAAGTACTACGACTTATTACACGTTTTCTCTTAATCTAAAGCTAATAAACTCCTAATCTAACGCCCGTACAACTACTAGATTAAACTTAAACCTAAGAAATAACTAAGTTATAAACTACTATATAGAATATCCTTAAACAAGCTAAAAGTACTCTAAAAGTACCTTAATAAAAACCTAGAAAAAAAGTTTATATAAGCTAGCTTATCCTTTATCGCCTTACCTATACTTTTTATAAAGAAGCTAGGAGGTAGTCTCTAATTCTACGTTAATTACCGCGGACTAAACGCCCTAACTATAAAAAACTAATACCTAATTCCTTTACTATAAAAAACCCTTAATAGACTAAGTAAAGCTAAGTTTTATATAAAACTTAATATTATTACCGCCTTTAATAAGCTCTAAATAGCTAAAGGTAATAAGTAGCTTACTACGTTCTAGACCTAATACAGCCTATTTAAGTACCTAGTTATGCTTTTTAGATTAGTAAACGCCTTAAGCACGTTTTAGCACTATATAAACAACGCCTTACATTTGTACTTAGATATATTCTATACTACTTATATTAATAATATCTTAATATATAGTAATAACCTATATAAATATAAAAAGTACGTAAGGCTAGTGCTAAA
>KZ805427.1:0-128671 GCA_003073855.1 Periconia macrospinosa
TCCCACCTTCCACCTTCCACCTTTCACCTTCCACCTCCCCCCCCCCCCCCCCCCCCCAAAAAAAAAAACAGCACTCCCCCATCCCCTCCCCCCTCCCCCAACCCCTCACAAAAACCCCCCAAAAAGACACACCCCCGGTACCTTATCAATACCTACCCGTTCGCTCGCTCGCTCGCTCGAGTTAAGATATCAACAAGCTCCCTAACTTACTTACCCAAATACATGTACATAACATATACCTAGACTACCTAGCACTATTGATATCTCCGTAAATTCAACCGGGTGTAGAGAAAGAGAGAAAGAGAGAAAAAGAGAAGAAGTTGTTTGGGACGGTTGAGATATATGTTTCTCTCTCTCTCGGGTCGGTCGGTGGGTCGGTAGGTGGGTGGGTCGGTGCTGCTGCTGCTGCTGTTCTAGTTAGTAGGAGGTTAGTAGGAGCATGGAAAAGGATGGATGGATGGATATCTAGGATGGGGTTTATGTTTTTTTTTGTAAGGGGTGTGTGTGGGGTTGGAGTTGGAGTTGGAGTTGGAGTTTGTGGTGTAAGTGTAAGTGTTTTGCCGAAGGATCAGATGTATGGGAAGGGAGGTTTGGTTTGGTTTGGTTTGTTTGGTTGGTTGGTTGGTTGTGTGGGCGGTACGGGGGGGGGGACGACGACGATGGGTAATGGGGGTTAGACAGATAGATATGTAGGTTTAGATATGCAATAAACCCGCTAGACGACCTAAATAAATGTGAAAATGAAAAAAAAGGGCGATGAGAAAGACCTCACGCATACTTGATATTTTTTATTCCTAGGATAAGACCGGGGGGGGGGGAGGGGAAAGAGGAGGGGGATTAGTAGGTACATGTATTCAAGAAATACAACAAACATCACATGAACACACATTACACATCCACCAAAAAAACAACTCTCAACAAATGCAGCCAGCTATGAATCCTTCATTTATTACAATGCATACATACATGGATGCATACGCAACTTCTTGTCACAATCTGGGCAAATTACACCATATCCTACCCACGCCTTCCCCAATCCATCAACATCAACTGCCCTTCTCCCAGCTCACGGCTTAAGCATTTCAAGGCGGGCTGCGAGACCGACTAGATGAATACCTTCGTTTACGTGGGGTCGGCGAGCGCGATCGCGAGCGCGACCTTGACCTTGACACAGAATCATAGGAAGGGCTGCGACGACGGCCACGGGATCTCCTCGGCGAAGGCGAACGAGTGTACGAACGGCCTCTGGAAGAGTACGAGCTCGAGCGGGATCTCTTCCGCCTTCGGACAGGGCTGCGGGATCGAGAGGGTGTACGAGAGGGAGAACGAGACCGGGAGAGGGATCGTGAGTCTGAGCGCGAACGGGAGGAGTAGGAGCGAGAACGAGAGCGAGAACGAGACCGGGAGCGGGAGCGGGAGCGTGAACGTGAACGGGAGGAGTATGATGAGTATGATGAGCGCGATGATGCGCTCTCCGAGTCGCTGTCTGCTTCGGGCAGTGCCGGGGGCGGGGGCACATTGTTCTTGAGGTGCTCGCGCATGCCTTCCGTCAACACACCCATGCCAATGGCTGTGAAGAAGTTGATGGCGAAGCGCGTTTTGTTCTGGTCGTCGGTGGGGAAGATGCCGGTAAGGCTTTCTTGGAGCATGGGGTCCTTGAACCGTTCGACCACGACTTTTTGGCCCATGGACGCCATGAGTTCCTCGAACAGGATTTTGATGAAGATACGAGAGCTGGACGTGGTGTCTTCTTCGTTTAGCTTGATGGCCATGAAAACATGCCAGCCGATGGCATCGGTGGAAAGCAGATGAGCGAAGAATTGGGCGACAATGCGCAATCGGTTCGTCTCCAAGCGGTGAATAGTCTCGTAGTAGTTGATAAAACCCTCTTCGAACAGGTCTGTCCACATGCGGTTCAGTTTGCAGAATCGCTCTCCAATCATGCCGTAAAACTTCTCGTAAGTACGTTCTTGGCTCGCGCATTCCACGATCATGCTGGTGAGCTCCTTTTCTTGGCCGTGAGGCAGGTTGATGCGCATGAGTTTGTGGCAACATTCTTCAAATCCACCACTACTCTTGATAGTAAGGTAGATCGTCCGGCGCAAGCTGACAAGATCCGCATTTGTCTGATCTTTGATGTCAAGAGCCTTTTCCTCCTCGTCTTCCTCGTCCTCTGAAGAAGCATCTGTATACTCAGCGTCACTCCCTTCTTCCTCACCCAAAATTTCAGCTTTCAATTTTTGGTATTGTGCCTCGTGCTCTTCGTATTCCGGATCAAATTTGAAAATGTTCAGCCCGTCCTCCACTTTCATCTCATCCTCCAGCTCATGTCGATGTGTATGTTGATCTTCCTCTTCCACCAAATCCAACTCTTCTTTGATTGCCGGATTGTCCTTGTATTTGTCTTTTCTGACCTGAAACAAAACTTCAATCATGTACTGCGTGCGTTTGTCGATGTCGGATTCGTGTAGAATATTCCGGAACTGGTCGAAAATCACATTCGCAATCGCAGCGTTCATTTCTTCCAGAAACTGTCCCACTTCTTTCATGATCCCGACTGCAATTTCCACACTATCGTCGGTGGGTTTATTGAGAAGGAGCATGAGGATTTCGGCGATGAGAACCTCATGAACCACTTGCGTATTGACCAAATGCGACAAAAACGTGGAGCTAGCCACTGCTACCGCCTTGTCGTTTCGCCTGAACGATTTCCGAAATTGAATGATCAATCTGCGGACCAGTAAGTCTCCCACTTGCGGCAGCTTTGTGTTCACAACCGCCACCATGGCGGCATATATGTTCGTGAAGGGCAAACTAGCAGCCTGCGCCTTCATGATCGATCTGCAGAAGAGCCCCCGACCGCGCACCAAGTTCTCCGAAAACAACTCAGGAACGATCTGTTTGATGTTGGCAACATTGCACTTGTTGATCATCCCCTGGATGGACTTCTTCAGGGCCTCCCAAGCCATTCTTTGAAACTCGGGCGTCTTTCGATCTGTTATAGCAGCCTGCATAGCCCGCAGGCGTGCAGGAGGAATGTATGCGCCGCCAGCGCGTGTCTTGGAATCGTCAACGGGGAGCTTGCGCGTCGTGCTGAATGCACTTTGAAAGAGTTTCAGTCGGGAGTCATCCTCTGGTACATCCGCTGCCGGCTTCTGGCGTTGGTCCCCGCCATTCTCGTGTCGGCGCCCGTTTTCGCGATCTCGTCGGCGGTCGTTGTCGCGCGGTCTTTCGTGATCTCTGGGTGGTTCGCCATCCTCATCGTAGTCTGAGCGTCGCGATCGCTTCGATGGGCCGGCTTCGTGAGGCGAGCGGTCGCGCTTGCGGGGGGGTTCTGGAAGCTCAGGTTCTGGCGATGGGATGCGGACAGCGGAAGCAATCTCCATCATGACGGCAACCGCTGGGATCACAGGGAAATATCGAGAATGTAATGTTTATTCCGTGGTCGAGAGAGCTTCGGGGGACCGTAGCTGCGTGGTTTTCGTGTGGCAGAACGGGTGAGGCGTGATGGGAAGAAGCAAGGTGATCGCGCCTAAGAAAGTTTGTGAGAGAGAGAGAGAGCTGGTACGAGGCGCGGCGGCACGGCTAAACCTTGTCCCGCAAAGTCTTGGCGCCGATTCGTCGGAACACCTTTCACCTTTACATGAGCCCCAGGCAGTGTCCGATTAATACTTCTCCTTGACTCGCTTTACCTCGCAATACATTCAAAATGGTGATTACAATGCTCACATAAAACCATGATAAGACTACTGACAAATCTCTAGCTCGACCGTCTCGTGGGCCTCAGCATGCTCCTCGCAGCAACGGCCGTCTTCGTTTACTACACCGTCTGGACTCTGTTCATGGTACTTGACCCTCACCACCCCCGGAAGTCTATTTTATGCGCCCTTTTCATAGGCTACTGTTTTTCCTACGTATCCTGAACTGACGTTTTCCAGCCATTTGTGGACGAAGACCACGTGCTCCACTCCTTTTTCCTTCCGCGCGTTTGGGCCATTCGTATCCCCGTCATCCTCATCATTCTCTTCGGAACCGTGGTCGGCAGCTTCCTCTCTGTTGTTATGATACGGAGCAATCGCAAGAAGGCATTGAAGGCGAAGCAAAAGAAGTCTACGTAGAACATCTACTGTTGAGAGGGAGGAACAATTGAGTCATCCATTTGAAGGCGCATGGCGTCTTTCCAGCGGTATAGCGCGATGGTTGGGGGGAGTGTGGGTTTGGATCTTGCTATAAAACACGGGAATATCTTCATTGATATGTACTTGCTCTGGGTTTTGCACAATCCCTTTCAGACGGTTTCTCACATGACATTGCATCCATCATCGTTGTTCAGCACAAGAGCCGGCTGTCCATTATCATCCACGCCGATGCCAGCATTAGGATACGCGTGGAGCCGTTGTGCTAGTTGACTTAGTAATGCTCTTGTAATGAAAGCATCCTCTCCACCACCCCTACGAGTCATGTCATTCTCCGAAATAATTTCGTATGATTTGTGCATTGCTTTCCGACTCTTCAGGCCGTTGGCTGCAATTTCGTCATCTTCTTCTTCACTCATGGTGGGATCGCGAGGCGGAGGAGTCGGTGAATCTTGTCGTTGACGTCTTCTTCGTCCAAAATGGATGTTTGACAGGCTGGGATCAGCACGTTGAACACCAATACCTTTCCGGGCATTTCGCTGTTCATTTGCGTCAGGTGAGAATATCTTGATCGTATGATCAATCCCCGAAACAGCCATAGTTGGTTCGTACGGATGGCCTGCAATCGATTAGTATTAGAAGCGATTAGAGCACGCCAACAGATAGAACTGACCTTGAATCACGTTGACCACTTCGCCGTCACCTTCAAGGATATTCACAAGCTGTGCAGTTTTCCGATCCCAGATGAAAAGATGACCACAATCACTCCCACTTACTACATACTCATCCTGCTGCCCAAAGAAATTGACATCTTTTACAGTCCGGATGTTGCAGTGGCCGCTATACACACGAGTATGTGGAGCACATGGTACATTAGCTTCGACGCGCTCTCGTAGATAACTCCGGTCAAAATCAGATCGCCACAGAATACGTCCGCTTTGAGTGCGGGTTAAACCTGGTTCTTCGACGTCGTCATCGTCATCTTCATATCCTTCGGGGTCCGATGGATCTAAATCACCATCTGATTCTTCGTTGTCGTTGACTTCGTCTGATTCGCTCTCGTCATTATCTTCATTGTCCTCAGCCTCAGCCTCATGGTCCACGTCGATTTCTGTTTGCGTGGGTAGGTCTTCCTCCGCTAAAGCACGTGAGCTAGAAGCAATATCTTCTTGTGCAGCCGCATTCCTCGCCCATGCCTCATTCACAAGTGCTTCATACTCTTCAACGTCATTACTCTCAGGTAGATGTACGTCCGTCTGGCTTTGTCGATGTTCTCGCTCTGAAGCTTGAATGCTGGGGTCTCCAATTCCTCGCCCACCATAAGCTCGATCGATAGTGAAGAAACGAAGATTCCTGGATGCGTTGAGTAAAACTCCTCGCCCAACCTTCAAAGCCCAGCGTCTAACGGCTGCTGCGCGGTCTTGCGTGGGTTCCTCTTCTGCCTCGTCATCTAAAGATCTGTCCGTGCCAGTCAAATCTGCGAAAGGTATTTTCAAAGCCCGAGAAAAAGCAATCACAGCAGCCTTTTCCGACGAAAACAAGACCCTGTTGTCATCCGTCTCGAATCTGTTGGCGTCAACATCAACAACGCGGTCATCGCTCGCGAGCTGAAGAAGATGCGGAATGAGAATATCATCGATTGCATCAAGATCTGCGTCAGCAGGTATGGGGAGGCGGTAGGTGACGTTGCGGCTGGAAAATCCATCAATTAAAGCACCGACTCCACTATCCAACCACAGCAGAATAGCTTTCAAAAAG
Organism: Periconia macrospinosa; assembly: GCA_003073855.1. Lineage (NCBI taxonomy): Eukaryota > Fungi > Ascomycota > Dothideomycetes > Pleosporales > Periconiaceae > Periconia > Periconia macrospinosa. The sequence goes on from KZ805427.1 coordinate 5,895, forward strand.
TCGTATGCAAAATGTTCGTGGCGGGGCAATGCTCTTTCATTCGGTGCAGGTTGTATGACAGTAAAATATTGGGCTATGGTCCCTTGCGAATCACCAGGTGTCTGCAGTTGACCGCCCAGGACACGAGCAAGAGTGCCAGTTGCCTGAACGAAGCGTCGATATGTTGATCGGGTGTCTCGAAGCTTATTCTGCAGTGCCACGTCGACAGGAGACGGATCTACGGGGTAACGCCATGATCTTGACACTTCGTCCATGTCTGGTAATATTGCGGCTGTTCGGCCCATAATACCGGTAAGTCTGGATTGATACGATTTAGGATCATCCATATCACATGTTTCTGCGAGGTGGAAGATTTCGCGAAGCTTGGCTAAGGAAGACGCGATCCGGAAATGATCAGTATCGCGGATGGCGGCCAATTCATCTTGGGAATGGAAACTCTGAGGGACTTCGATTTGAATCTCCTCGCTTTGACCATTTCCATAATTCACCCTTAACGCAAGGCCATCATCCGAACTTTCTGTACGTTGGCGTGAACTGGTTCGATCTACTTCTTCCCGATTCAAAGAACCAGATTTCGGGCGTTTACGCTTACGGCTTTGATCCTTGGAACGGCGACCTGAGGAACTTGACGATGATTTTGCCTCGACATAATCCTCGGAAGCGTCTGGAGCCCTCTGAATGTCAAAACTATACACGTGGTCCCCCGACCAGCTGACAACGAGCTCGTTAGGATTGGCATCGCTAATTTTGCAAGCTGTGATATGACCATTATCTGTCCGTCTCATCCGCTGCTTCCCATTCTTTGCAAACTTCTTCACGCACTGTGTAGCACTATTGAACAACTCTTCATCATGATCGCTCCAGTGTTCAGGGCTGGAAAGTTTCATCCCCCTTTCCGCGAGCTTGTCCCTCCCCAGCATTCGTCGATCGTGGAGAAAGCAGTGAAGATGGGCCCCTCCTAAGGCTATATAATGCGGTTGTGACGGTGAGCAGGACACGGTGTTTAGGTCCAAATGGTAGCGAGCGTAAGAGATGAGAGGGGGAGGAATGTTGTCAGAGCCCTCGGCAGCCCAGCTGGGCAACATGGCATCTCTTGGCTGAGGATACGTTTTGGCGGGCTGGCGAATGTCCCATTGGCGCACATCACCGTCTTCGGAGCAAGTGAGAAAGTAGAAGGGGTTGTCTTCTGTTACTATCCGCTTGACCGTATCGCTGTGGCATTTGAACGCTTTTGCATTGGTGTCACCTTGAGTCAAGGTGATGCCGTCCGGTATACCCTGAATACCGACGCGGTACCTGGCTCCGTTTGACCTCCTCGAAGATGTTCCCCGTAAAGCGGAATGACCCGAATGTTCAATATCAAATATACGGACATCGTCAGTCGCTGAGACTATAGTCCTATCATTGGAATAAGGCATAAACTTGACGGAGAAGATGTTGGAGGAATGACCGGTCACAATAGACGTAGTGAGGTTGAATTGCGATGTGGAGGAGTCGGGATGATAGCTATGAATGTTGATACGGTGGTCATCGGAGCCGGAGGCGAGGAGACGGCCGGACGTGGACCAGCTGATGCAAGTTAGTCATGGTGAAGAGTCCAAGTTGGGAGGAAGAGACACACCATAAAGCGTTTACACATCCTGTATGACCTTCGAGCTCATTGACAATATCCAACTCGTGCACCCATTTCCTGTCGCCGTAGAGACCTGGCACGCCTGGATACCGAGAGCGATCCGAGGCGATCTCCCGCTTAAGCAAGCGATCGAATATTGTGCTCTTCATGGCGACGATGCGAGGCTAGGAGCTGTGCTTGATTTCGGGGTGGAAACAGGAGCTGCAGCTGCCGCCAGTGGCGGTGATGGCCACAGAGGCAAATGGCGCTGGAGTACAAGCGAGGTAAGAGGAGCAGAGTCGGAGCGGAAGAAGGAGGAAATTTTCGATGGACAAGGGCAGATCAGTCTGGCGGTATGAGGTGTCGATGGGGGTTCCGGGCGCAGAGACTGGCAGTCGTACGCATTGCGCAGTGGTGGTGGCAGGCGTGGTAGACGTGGTGGGCTGCAGAAGTCGAATGTCGTTTGGCTTGAGAGAACAATGACGATAAATCCATCCAACCCGATGGAGGCGGGAGGTTTCACGGACCATTTTATCCACAGTACACCACATGCTCCACGCTTACGGCAATGCCGGTAGGTTTTGAAGTCGATGCAGATAAACAAGCAAATAAAATATATGATATTGTGAGAAGTGTATTTGCTACAGGAGTGTTTGGTGATTTGCAAAGTCCAAGAATAGATGTAGCTATGTAATGGCATACACTTCAATGTGCATGCATACATATGTATGTAACCAAGTATATACTTGGATTGCTACCAGACACTGGCTCTAGTTACAGACAACAAACTCCCTTTTCAAGTATGTACGATGGTTGGCAAATTAAATTCGTTTTTATGTCGTGTGTGGATCTGGTTGCTCCCCGAAGCGCTCCCATAAGCGCGCGCAGACGAAGGAAGAGGAAGAGAGAAGCCAGTGGCAAGGCAAGGCAGCAGGCGGTATTCACGCGCCCTTGCCGTTGCCATAGCCAGAACTCGTATGCGGCATAGGCTACACAGTTTAAGTAGCCTACGACATCCATCCATCCTTTAACTACCTACCTAGGTGGTTATTTGTAACTTAACACCCATCCACATCCATCATACAATTGCACCATTTGCACCGTCCAACCGCCGAAATCCAGCCTATCGTGCCTATCTCACCCACTCGCTTCTGCCAGGTCCCCCATACTTACAGCATAGTAGCAGACAAGTTAATAATAATTCCGCTAGTCCTACCCACCAGCAGACGCCTATAATAAACCTGGCCCGGGGACCGCATTCCCCACCCTCGATTCAAACACGGCCGAATCAACCTCCCCCACCATCACTCGTCCAAACACTGCTTCCGCCCGCCGAATCCCTCCACAGCTGCGCATCGCCAACCAGCTTACCTCTGCTGCTGACATTCTCTGGGACCCCGAATTCACCTCTCGTCCGCCGCCCGGCAAACTCAAGCCCACGCACGCAGGCACACTCTCCCTCGCCGACCGCACTGACTCATCCATCAGCGTCAGAAACCTCGGTGGCGGCCAGTCCGTTCCCACCCCCGCAACCCCCGCCATGGACAACCGCAAACACCCCAGCTCCTTCCAGCAGCTTGAAAAGCTCGGTGAGGGAACCTATGCGACAGTATGTTTGCCCGGTTCCGTCAGAGTGCCACGGCCCAAGCATAGATAGCTGACAATGTGCAGGTCTTCAAAGGCCGCAACCGCCAGACTGGCGAGCTCGTCGCCCTCAAGGAGATCCATCTCGATTCCGAAGAGGGCACCCCGTCTACCGCCATCCGCGAAATTTCCCTTATGAAGGAGTTGAAGCACGAGAACATTGTCCTTCTTCACGATGTTATTCACACGGAAAACAAGCTCATGCTCGTCTTCGAATTCATGGACAAGGACCTGAAGAGATACATGGACTCTCGCGGTGATCGGGGTGCACTGGACCCACCAACCATCAAATCCTTCATGTACCAGCTGCTCCGTGGGATTGCCTTCTGCCATGACAATCGCGTCCTCCATCGTGACTTGAAGCCCCAAAATCTGCTCATCAACAACCGGGGACAGCTCAAGTTGGCCGATTTTGGTCTGGCCCGCGCTTTTGGAATCCCCGTCAATACCTTTTCTAACGAGGTTGTCACCTTGTGGTATCGCGCTCCAGATGTCTTGCTAGGCAGCAGGACTTATAGTACGAGTATCGATATCTGGTCTGCAGGCTGCATCATGGCCGAGATGTACACAGGACGCCCTCTCTTCCCCGGTACCACAAACGAAGACCAGCTCCAGAAGATTTTCAGGCTCATGGGTACACCTTCAGAGCGCTCATGGCCTGGGATTTCCCAATTCCCCGAGTACAAGGGCAACTTCCAAGTATTTGCGACCCAAGATCTTAGGATCATCCTGCCCCAGGTCGATCAGGTCGGCTTGAATCTGCTCAACTCCATGCTCCAACTCCGCCCAGAGATGCGCATATCCGCCTCGGCCGCCTTGAACCACCCATGGTTCAACGACCTTCCCCAACGCCAACAGCACCAAGCTCATGCCATGGCCCAGGCGCAAGCTCAGGCGCAGCAAGCTCAAATGGGTTACCAAGTCCCCCAAGGTGCCTATTGAGTCTTGATGCCCCTGTTAGCGTGTTACGGGTGACATCGTGTAGCTAATGCTATCGTGCAGTTGACCCGCGAAGTTTGACGCCCCCGCCTGGTTTGGGATATCCAGCAACAAGCCGAACTTTCGCTTTCCCACTACCTCATATTAATCAGGCTAGATCACCACCCAATCCCTCTATACAATACTCTGACCTTAAGGATGAAGATGATTGTCAGATTAGACCGCTTGATGCACCGGAGGAGTGGAATGGACAAAGCAAAGGAGATGAGAACGGAAATGGACAAGCTAAATGAGCAGCGCGGTGGTGAGGCGGTGGCTACAATTCGGCTCGACGTCTGTCACCCCCAAGTGTGTTCGTATAGACAATTTCCTCATTGTTTTCAAATCATCATGATAGCCACGCTCAATGATATTATGCATGGAAACGCACGGCTGGCGTATTGACATGCAACCCAAGCCATAACCAATCTACCAGTCGCAGAAAGCATCTAATGCTATACACACCGCCCCCTTCCACCAGCCCACTCACTCACTCAATCAATCAAAAACATCTGTAGCAAACCTCTCATTCCTCTGACTCTCAAACCACTCCACGGCCTCCTCATCCGTCATCTTCTCCCCTCTCCTCTCACTCTCCCCCTGCGCAATGCGTATCAACACCTCCTTAGCCTCCTTCGCAATCTTGCTAGATCCACATAAATAAATCCGCGCGCCTCCTTCGCTCCACAGCGCCACTACCGATTCCCTTTCACGCCACAGGCGGTCCTGCACGTAGCGACAACCCTCGGCGGCATCGAGTCGTCTACTATACGCGCGGTAGACGGTAACGATGCCCGCGCGCTCCCACGCGTCGAACTCGTCGCGGTAGAGATCGTCGTCGGCTGGGTCGCGGCAGCCGTAGAATAGGAGTGCCGGGGCTAGCTTTGCGCCGCCCTGTTGCTGCTGTTGCTGCGCTGCGATCATGGCGCGCTCCTGCACAAAGGCTCGGAAAGGCGCCAGCCCTGTGCCCGCCGCGATGCAGATGATGGGCGTTTTGGCCGGCTCGGGTGGGAGTCGGAAACCGCCCGCTGCTGGCCGTACTGAGACTTGTATTTTGTCGCCTGGTAGCAAGCTTGAAAGGTACGAAGATGCTACGCCGACGTGGCGGCCGACGCCAGAATGGGCGGGTGCGTCGAGGACGGAGTAGGTGAGTGTTAGTTTGCCTTCGTTGGCTAGTGGTGAGGATGATATTGAGCTAGATGGAAGTATTGGTTAGAATTTATGCGTTTCCTTTTTTTTTTTTTATATGTCGTGAGTTGGACCGTGACTTACTATTGTCGCACGCGCATAGGTGGCAAAATCGAAAGAAAACTGTCAAACGGAATGCGCAACGCTGGGTATTGTTCAAGAATGCCTAAAACAGAAAGGAACTTGGATCGAACTTCGTCTTCAAAACGGTCTGTGGATAGCAGTTGAAGTTTTGCTTTGACTTCATCGTCTTCGGCAAATTGGCTAAGGGCGGTGATGTTCTGCGTAGGATAGTTAGCACTTTCGAGACTAGCAGGTTTGGAATATCTGACATACCCGCTTCGTAGCTACTTGATTCAGCTCGACGTATGAGCTTAATACTTCGGACACGGGCAAGCTGACGTTGGTGGGGAGAGTCGTCGGGTGCGGCGATTGGATAGTTACGTGCGCGTCCCAGGCCAAGTGGAAGCGCCGCATTACGCGACCAACGGTCTCCTTGGGATTGTGTGGGAGCACAGCTAAGTAGTCACCGGCAGCATAATTCCAACCACTTGGAAGTTGGAGTTCGAGGTGCCGCTTCTCTCCCACCCCAGCAGTAGTGGTCAACCTCCGCGCGTCGACGATCAGGGACTCTTTCACATCTTGGCGCAGATTAGAAGACCGGGGACTGGAGAAAGATAATTCAAGTGCGGGCAGGGACGCCTCTGCACTCTCAGAGCTCCCAAATTGCTGCTTGATTGCCGGCCACAATTTTTGGTCTTCCCACGTCTCGAAATCTGAGAACATATCTCGATCTTTTGCATCCGTGGTACCCAGAGGCACGATCCTGGTGCCGCCGAGCTTTTGCAGGTTTTTGTCTATCAGGATCGGTATTTTTTGGTATGTGTTTACCCAGTCACCGTGGCCTGATATTGTCGTTAGCTGTCTTGAAACCATGTCATTCACTTCTGTACAAGTGCTTGAGAGAACCTACCACAGCCCCAAACGGCATACTTAACACCTCCTAATTCCTCACTCTTCATATTCTCGACCCAGTTGACGAAATGTGATGCGTTCTGTGTTGGCTGGCCTTCGTATGACGCTGTGATGAGGACGACTGGAATGTCTCTGGGGAGCTGTTCTTTGGCGGCGTCCAGTATGTCGACCGAGGCGACATATCCGTGTGCACTAGCACCCGAGGCCAGCTTTTGCGCCATGAACTCGCAAGTGCCTGAATTGGAGCCATAGAAGATTGCAATTTTTCTACCTGTCGAAATTGCGGCAGTGCCATTCGACTGCAACTCCGCAGCCGGAGAGGATGTCTTTTCGGTATCAGTGTATCCGCCCGCTAGGCGTGCTTCTAACTGAGCTGGTGTCAACCCCTCCCGGGAGATGGCTCGCACGTAGAGGTCTTTGGGCCTAATTGTCAAGGATTGGGCAATTTGAAGCGTATAGGAAGGGTTATGCATGGCGAAGTTGAAATTCTGCAGTAGTACTGCCAGGGCCAAGATCATCTCCTGCCACGCGAACGGTCGTCCGATACAAGCGCGAAGACCGGTTCTAAAAGAAAGAATCACAAAGTCAGTGACGTTCAAGCAGAAAAGCTCCATTGAGAACAAATGCCACAAAACGTAGTGTCTCAATATACTCGTAGGCAGTATACGTACCCGAACGGGGCCCAGCAATGGGGGTATTTTTTCTGCATACGTTCGAAGTTCTCGTTGAGCATCCTCTCGGGCTTGAATTCATGGGCATCAGGACCCCAGACCACGGGATCACTTTGCGACCTTGTGAGGAAACAAACGATCTGTGTTTCATTCTTGACCAGATATTTGCCACCAATGATCTGGTCGCCAACTGCCTCTCTAGCAAAGGCCGTAATGGGTGCATTCAGTCGCATCGTCTCACGAATAAGCTAGGGTTAATGTCAGCGCCATGGGCAGAAATGGCTTCATGAAACCAAAGATTTGTTGGTGCGGACTCACTGCAGATAAGTATTCTAGTTTAGGCACATGTTCCAGAGTGACGGCGCCCCTGCCGACAATAGTGTCAACCTCTTGTTGGGCCTTTCGGCATATTTCAGGATATTTGACCTAATGTAAGACAAAAGTCAGTAGAGTTCGAGGCAAGCGGGGGGTATCAAATGTATCAACATCCAGGGTCACTGCTGTGTAGTATCACAAAGCTGATCATAGCTGAGGTATAACTCACCAGATTGTATAGGACAAAGGTAAGCGTTCCGGCCGTAGTCTCGTGACCGGCTACTAAGAAGGTGATGAGGTTGTCGATGATGCTCTCTTCGGACATCTTGCGGCCTGTCTTGGGATCGACTCCGGACAACATGGCATGGAGAAGATCTTTCCTCTCGCTCGGTCCGTCTACAGACTTTCTCGAGTCTATGACTTCTCGGGCTGTTTTTCGCAGCAGTTTAATGTTTTCTTTGAATTTGCGATTGGAGGAGTGGTGAAAGACGGATGGCATAAAACGATTCGCCCTTCGACCAGCCTCATCTAGAACCTTATTCATCGCGACGATGAACGGGTGCAAGTCCTGACGGTAGTACGAGTTGAAACGGAAGCCCATGGAGCACAAAGCCACGGTATCGAGTGCCAGGCGTGTCATGTCGCCAGCCACGTCTAATGGCTCATCTGGTCCTTGCCGCGCCCACTTCAGTGCCAGTTGACTAGCAACCTCATGCATCTCATCGAACATGTTTCTAATAGATAGAGGCCCGAAAGCAGACATGAGAACCCGATGAGCGACGCCCCAGTTCTCTTCATCCTCCCCTGACGACTAAACAGACACGCCAGATTAGCAGCATACTCTGCATGTTATGGACGTCTCTTGACGTGCTACTTACGGTGAAGAGCCCATCATTCACGGCATTTCGCAGTTCCTACAAATTGAAATCAATGTCAGTGAATGGAAATAGTAATGTAAATAAGCAGTCAAAAAAGCTCACCTCCAAATCGCCCTTTATTGATTTTCGGAAGCGAGAATCGTCACAGACTTCATTTACCATACTCCAGTCCGAGACGGCAACAAGCTCTAGCCCAGGGAGGTTCAATTTGAATATGGGGCCGTACTTGTTGGTCAAGTTGACCATGGAATCTAATGGGAATTTGACATCGATGTCGCCCAAGTTACCCACTATGGGCGCCTTGGGGGGTTGAGGGATGGGTTCGGTTTTGGAGGCCATATTGTGCGGAATGTGTGCTTTGCGGCTGATAGCGCTCTGTTTTGCTTTATAGGCATGATGGGAGATTTCAGTATGGATGTGGCTGTATATTGTGATGCAAGCCACAGGGAAATCCAATTTGGCAATGGGTAGATCGTCGGAAGACAGCCTGGTTCTGACGCGCGTTTACTCCTCTGACAGGGTTGAAAGTGGTCCCTGCGTCGGTTCCCGAGGGGGTTAGCGTCCATCTAATTGGTCGCCGCTTCACTTAGAACACGAACAAGTGCCATGGTGCTTTGACGTCAAGGCCCTTTCGGGCTTGAAACAGATCTGAGGAAGTAGTCGTCCACCATGGCTGCCTATTCTTATGGCCAAAAACTGCGTAAGTTAAATTAATTCGTCTGAGGGATACCCGGTTATGGCGTGTTGGAGGCTGAGCTACTGCGTTCTCTATCTCAACTTCTAGACTTTCCTTAGCCCATGTTCGAGTCAAATGAATTAGGCCGTCATACGAGGCCGATGAATTAAGCCGTTATACGAGACAAACATAGTTTTTGGCCTAGTTAGGTTGCATCTACACAGCACGGGTGTCTGCACTGACCATCGCGTCTTATGAATCTTTGGATGTCTGGTACACCTACGTTATGACCAAGTTGATACTCGGCTTCATAAATTAAAATCACAAAATAAAGCAACAGGTTGCATTCCAAGTTGTGTACTAGCAATGGCTCTCAAGTCACACAACTTGCCTGCAACTAACGTGGAGTTCCAATTGCCACTCATGTTCTATTGCCTGCCACGCTATATTGATCTATCAGATGTAAGCACTTCATTGCCCAACATGTGATGATCACGCTACGCAAAATACTTTCTATAATGTCGATACGGCAAGCCTGCTTTCGCTTCCTCCGTGACTATCCATCCACAGCTTTTTCTCTTTTTTCAGCTCTCTTCTCACATAAAGATAAGTAGCCAAAATCCAAGGCCCAGCCCAAACAAATGGTGCAGCCCACCCAATCGTATAAGCCCAGTCGACAAGATCATCATCGAGTCCAAAAACTAAGGAAAAGGTGAGTGCAGCACAGCATTCAGCGCCTATCCCCCAGAAAAGCCCGAGTCTCCGCAACATGACGCGGAATACGTGGCTGGCACAGTACCGCCGGTCCAGGTTGGTACGGAATTCCGTCTTCCCGGATCCGTCCACAGCGCAAACATCCTCTATGATAGGATAGATGCCTGGCCGTAACTCGGCCCCCTTTGATATGGAAGAAATCCGAATAGGTGCACGCACAGAAAAACACCAGAGTATATCGAGGAGAAGGCTTGCTGTGCCAAATACCGCAAGCACAGTCGGCATGGGCAGTGCAAGCATGCGCCTGTCCGGGTTGTTGGGGACGAACGCCCTGAGGCAATCAGCACATTCATCTTGGATTTCCGGGGGTGACTTGAGAAAGGGCATGTACTCACACGGAAAGTTCAACAATGATCAGAATCCAAGTGAGGAGAAACCACCATTCGAACCAGTCGAGATGCCATCTTGAGGCACCAGCAGGCTATGATAATCAGCTTAAAATTCTCCTTTAAAACGATGCTTAGTTGCACTGCTTACTCTGTAAATACTATCCTTCCTGGCCAGCCTCCAGCCTCTCCTTATCAACTGCCACAAGGACGTTCCCCCGATCGTAGCAGTGACAATAGTCAAAGTTGTAGATGCGCTCAGAGGGTGCCATTTTCGATTTCCCGGTCCGAATCCATACCACAAGATGAAGTAGAGCCCGACGGGGAAGACAAGACTGTCGATAATGGTACCGATGACGAACACTGTGAGACTTAAACGGCGTCCATACATACTATAATGAAGAAACGGAAGCGCTGGGAATACTGCTGGATGTTCTTCTAACATTGGCTGTGAAAGAACAGCGGCGTTGTTTGACATGGTGGGTTTGGGCTGTAAGTGCACGACTTCCGGCGGCGTGACATTAAAGGCCTGGGAAGGGGGACTATTCTCATGATTTGGGGTCCTCGATTTTGCCGATAGCCATGTACGCATCGTGGATGTGGTCCGATGAAGTTGAATTACCACCTTCGTTATGGTCCATCGCCTGTGCGTGCGGCGTCTGGTTATACGAGAGCATATCGGGCCATTTATATAGTGTTCAAACCCATTCTGTCACAGGAAGTGGCCGGCACCACCAATTGATCATAGTGTTCAGGGAGCTACCATATATTAATGCATGTGTAGCTACATGATATGTGCCTAATGCAGCATCCGTTGACGTGTCGAAGCAACCATAAAATGAAATTTATATGACAGGACTAACGTGGCGACATAGCTACCAAGGTTTCTGATTCGTAGAATTTATACCTCGACCAGTACCATGGAATGGAGAGGGCCCGATTCCTAATAGACTAAAGTACAGCCGACGTCACTTCGGGGCCAGATGGAACGCAGAAGTGCCGATGCTAGTGGAAACCAGAAGTGATTTTCACCAGTAACATGTAAAAACAGTTTTTTAATGCAACCTTATTGGGCAAACTTGCGCTAAAGTTTAGCTTAGTGAGGCTGCCATTCACTCGGCCGAAGCAGGGGGTACAAACCGCGGGGGCCGATCCATACGTGCAGCAGGGTGTGCATGTCGTTCACCTCTCTCCGGCGTCGTCGCACGTGGGGAGAAGGAGCGATTATTCTAGAATCTAGACTACATGGTAGATTGCACCCCATTGATGGTGTATGCAAACCTGGCTTTTGTGTCCTTGCACGTTTTCTAGCGAAAATCCGTGTATGAATCAGTGCTGCACACAACACCAATCGGCGCTCCTCGGACGCCCTTCTCCAGCGAATGTAATTTCGAAGATGCATCGATCCTGAGATATTATGGATAGCAACTATTTGTTGTTATCAATAAGTAGACATGAAACATCACAAAAAATATCAATCTCTTATATATACACGCCTCACCAGTCGCGAGCATTCATCTACTATCATCTCATTCTGACTCTCATTGTGTATCGTCTGAAGGCCAGCTGATTGTATAGTCAACTAGAACGGCCATCTTGACCACAATGGCAGACCAAACAACTGTCTATGACCAATCTAATGTCAGTACAACATGCATCACTAGAGAACAAACCCGGAGGAGTTCCCACAAAACTACAGAAGCAGACATCGAGACGCTAGCCCGCAAGTTGCGAACACCTTCCGGTGACGAGTTGGATCCGCACGCTCCAACATTCGATGCAAAACTATGGGTCAAGTCTATTGTCGACCTTTGGAAATCAGATCCCTCGACAGCTTCGGAACGAAACCTCGGGGTCGCTTTCAGTGACCTCTCTGTGTCAGGCCGCAGCAGCACAGCACCTAAATACCAGGCAAGCACGGGCGGAGTGCTTCTGGATGCTTTCATATCACTCACCAGGCGCTTCAGCGGTGCAAAACCACAAAAAGATACACCCATCTTGCGAAATTTCGAGGGTGTCATAGATGACAGTGAACTTCTCCTCGTTCTAGGCCCTCCAGGCTCTGGATGTTCTACCCTCCTCAAAACCATTGCTGGAGAGACGACAGGTCTGAGTGTTAGTCCAGACACAAAGATGAACTATCGAGGTAAGTCCCTGTGGGCATCATGTTGCTCCAAACCATTCATCAATCCATCTACCCAATGGTGGACGCTGACAAACCATATAGGAATCAAAACGAAATACGTCCGAAACCGGTTCCGCGGCGACGTACTTTACAACGCCGAGCGTGATGTGAATTTAGCACATCTGACAGTAGGGGAAACATTGACGTTCGCAGCGCGGGCAAGATCAAGGAGGACGGCGCCACCGGGACTTACGCGGGCGGTGTTCGAGAGTATGTCGCGAGATGTTATCATGGCGGTACTGGGAATCTCGCATACTTTCGACACTCGCGTGGGGGACGATTTTGTTCGAGGTGTCAGCGGCGGCGAGCGCAAACGCGTAAGCATTGCTGAAGCCTCCCTTACAGGCGCACGTCTTCAGTGCTGGGACAACTCCACACGTGGGCTCGACAGCACTAATGCTGTCAACTTCTGCGAATGTCTACGTGGACAGGCCGATCTGCTCGGCATCAGTGCTGCTGTTGCCATCTATCAAGCTCCACAGAGCGCTTACGAGGTCAGTATAGGGTTTCTGTTTCGTAGATGATCAGCCAACTGACACAGCATGTAACCAGCTTTTCGACAGAGTAACAGTCTTGTATGAAGGAAGGCAAATCTACTTCGGCCCAACTTCCACTGCGAAGGAGTACTTCGAAGAACTCGGTTTTCACTGTAAGTCAAGTCTTATGCTGCGAGCTCGTAATACACAGCTCCGATGACTGACATCCCCACCAGGCCCCGACCGACAAACAACTCCAGACTTCTTAACATCAATGACCAGTCCAAACCAGCGTGAGATTCGACCCGGATATGAAAACTCTGCTCCCCGTACACCTGACGAATTCGCCGAAAGATGGCAGAAGAGTCACCTGCGTATGGATCTTCTTCAAGAGCTCATCGACTACGAGTTGAAACACCCGACCGACCAGAGACTGGTCGAATTCAAAGAGTCGCGACGTGCCGAGCAATCGAAGAACCAGCCATCAAAGTTACCATATAACATTTCCTATTTTGCTCAGGTTTCGTTGAACCTTTGGCGTGGATGGCGAAGGCTTGTCGCAGATCCAGCTTTTACCATTGCTTCGATAGTCTTCCAGATCATCATGGCCCTCATGCTGGGTAGTCTGTTCTATAGCATGAAACAGGACACTTCGACATTTTATTATCGTGGCGGCATCATCTTCTTTTCGCTTCTGTTCAATGCTTTCGCGAGCCAGTTGGAGGTAAGTTTACAGCCAGGTGACATCGCTTCTCAACGGTAAATTGACTTCCTTAGGTTATCACGGTGTACGCGGAGCGACCGGTAGTCGAGAAGCAACACAAATACGCATTCTACAGCTTATCCACACAGGCCATCGCCAGCTATATAATGGACCTACCATGCAAAACCATCAACATGATCGTCTTTAACGTAATTGTGTACTTCATGACGGGCTTACGGCGCGACGCCAGTAGCTTCTTCTTCTACACACTCGTAACATATCTCACGACGCTGGTCATGTCGTGCCTGTACCGCACGCTTGCTTATCTAACGCGTACACCGGCCCAAGCAATGGTTCCCAGCGCGCTGCTCAGCATTGGCTTGATAATTTACACGGGCTTTTGCATCCCGCCGGCCTATCTGCCTGGCTGGTCTGAGTGGATGTACCACATCAACCCGCTGTCATATGCCTTTGAAGCTTTGATGGCCAATGAATTCCATAACCGCGAATTCCCCTGCGCTTCCATGGTGCCTCAGGGCCCTGGTTATGAAGGCCTCGCTCCGGCGTCCCGCATTTGCTCCGTCGTGGGTGCGCGAGCTGGAGAGGCCTTTGTAAATGGCGATGAGTACATCAGGCTCACCTTTGGTTATCTTAACGCAAATAAGTGGAGGTAATTACCGAGCATCTCTACGAGTTGAGAAGAAATAACAGTTTCTTACTGACCATTCTTCGATAGGAACATCGGCATCCTTTTCGCTTACCTTACCGGATTATTCTGTCTATACATCACCGCCGCCGAACTATCAAAGCCACCGAAAGGTCAGGGCGAGTATCTAGTATTCCGCAGAGGCGCAGTTCCGCACAGCGCGGCCAAAAACGCCAGCAGGTACGCCAGTGATGAAGAGCTCACTAATTCGCCAGATATCGCAATGGTAGAGATCCAGAAGGGAGAAAGTAAAAAGCAGGAGCATTCAGAAAGCGGCACTACTGTCTTCCATTGGGAAGATCTCTGTTACGATGTCAAAGTCAAAGGACAGACGCGCCGTCTCCTGGATCACGTCGATGGTTGGGTTAAGCCAGGGACCTCTACGGCTCTTATGGTAAGTGTGTATTTGAGCAGTCATTTCATCTTCTATTGTGTGCCGTTAGGAAAATCCTCGGTGCTAACAAGATATGTGATTAGGGAGTCTCCGGCGCGGGCAAGACGACACTTCTCGATGTTCTAGCAACGCGTGTCACCATGGGCGTGGTGAGTGGATCTACATTGATCAACGGTACTCCAACGGACGCTTCGTTTCCGCACCGCGTGGGCTACGTCCAACAGCAGGATGTACACCTAGCGACAGCGACAGTACGAGAAGCATTGGAGTTCAGCGCGCTCCTCCGGCAACCGGCCTCTACATCGCGGGCGGACAAGCTGTCTTGGGTCGACGAAGTGATTGCGATGCTAGGCATGGAGGACTTTGCAGGCGCTGTAGTTGGTGTCGCGGGCGAGTACGGACTCAACGTTGAACAGCGCAAGCGACTCAGTGTTGGTGTTGAACTTGCTGCTCGCCCTGATCTGCTCGTTTTCCTCGATGAACCCACCTCTGGACTTGATGCGCAAACCTCATGGGCCATCTGCGACCTCATCGAGACGCTCACTCGTAGCGGCCAGGCTGTCCTATGTACCATCCACCAACCATCCGCTATGCTCTTTCAAAGGTTCGACCGGCTGCTCTTGCTTGCTGCTGGCGGCAAGACGGTGTATTTCGGAGGTGAGTTTCACGATAGATTTTCCTGTATATGATGATGTGTTCTAATTGGTCTACTTTTCGCAGATCTGGGACATAAGAGTAGTACACTGATTGAATACATGGAGCGAAATGGCGCTCCCGAGTGCCCAGCTACGACCAACCCCGCGGAGTGGATGCTAGATTGTATCCAGCAACCTAGCGACGGAACCAAAGGAACCAACTGGTTTGAAGCTTGGAGGCAGTCGCCGGAGTATCAGAATGTCAAATCAGAATTGGAACGCCTGAGAAACATTGCTCAAGCCTCTTCTTCGACGGATGTTTCCGCTCCAGTAAAAGATCCATCACTGGCCAAAGAATATGTCGCATCAAACTGGACACAGTTCAAAGAGGTTACACTGCGCACCGGTAAACATTTCTGGCGGTCACCTACGTATATCTGGTCTAAGACTCTCTTGGTTGGGATTTCGGTATGAGCTCAACCCTCCCCCCATATTTCTTAGCGAGCGTACATTAACATGTTCACAGTCTTTATATATTGGGTTCAGTTTCGATGCCACAAACACCCTCCAGGGGTTACAAAACCAACTTTACGCCATCTACATGTTCTTCGTGCTGTTCGGCAGCTTGAATGAGCAAATCATGCCTACCTTCATACCGATGCGTGATCTGTACGAGGTGCGAGAGCGGCCGTCCAAGATCTACAAGTGGACAGGTAAGTTATATGTTGTTTATGCACAGCCAAACCCACACCGGTATGAGACTAACATACCTTCAGCCTTCCTGTGGTCCAACATCCTCGTCGAAGCCTTCTACAACTGTATAATGGCAGTGCTTGCCTACCTCTGCTGGTACTACCCCGTCGGCTTCATCCAAAACACATCCTCGGAAGATGCAGCAGAGCGAGGAGCGCAGGTGTTCTTATTCTTGCTACAGTACATGCTCTTTACAAGTACATTCTCGCACTTCGCCATAGCATGGGTGGCCACGGCCGAGACAGCGGGCGTGCTGGCCTCGTTGCTGTGGATGCTGTGCATCTCCTTCTCAGGCGTCGCAGTCAAACCGGGCGACTTGCCCTCGTTCTGGACGTTCATGTACCGCGTCTCGCCCTGCAACTACCTCATCAGCGGTATCATGTCCGCCTCGCTCACGGGAAGTCCTGTCGTTTGCACATCGTCCGAGATCCTCCATATGGAGGCCCCGTCTAACCAGACCTGCACCGACTTCCTCGGTCCATTTGTCGCTCAACACGGAGGCACTATCCTCGCTCCTACTGACAGCGGAGCTTGCGCGTACTGCCCTATTGCCACGACAGATGTGTATCTCGCGGAGTTTCGCATATTGTATTCGGATTCGTGGAGGAATTTTGGCATCATGTGGTCTTTTATCGGGGCGAATGTGGTTTTGACATTTCTGTTCTTTTGGTACTTTCGAGTACCTAAGCGTAATTCTTCTAAACGGGCGTAGTGGCGTGAATTGCTATACATTAATACCAACATTATGTACGATATAAAATAGACGGTTGAAAGATAAGATAGACTTCTACTTCTCGCACGGGAAAACGTTTTTGAAAGGGGTTGTGACTCCAGCCTCACCATCTTGCACTCCGTTTTCAAAATCAAGTTGAATCCCTAATCAACCTCTAAACTCATATCCCAAAATCCTCGGTAATACAGATACTAACCCTATGCACCCCCACCGTACCCCCAAAAAGCAGAATCTCGAACCAACCGCCACAATCTGACATCTGACCTCATCAGGCCCCGACTGCAATGGGTGCCCTGATCGTCAGAACCCGCATCCTCCTTGCGCTTACCTCATACTTTTTCGCGGGGCCTCGTAACTCATTCCACGGACTCAATTGCGATCCTGTAAGACTGCGGAGATGCAAAGACCGTATTGAGGCTTTATTGTGGAGGGACGTAGGACCTAAAATTCTCGGATAGATTGTTATCGTTATCTACTGCGTCGGAAGGCGGAGAAGATGACGGGGGCCTTGGATAGTTTATCCAGACTGCGGCCAAGGTGGTGGTGCTGTTGTGGCGAGGGCTGATGGATGTGTGGGCCTGGTGGTCCATGGCACAGTGTGGATGTTACAGGTATCAATGTAATTTGTTGAACTGGACAGTGTTTCACTGTTTTGAGAGTTTAGATAATCAAGTATCGGACAATTCCTCCCCTTATGCAATTTAAAAATGTTTCAATGATTGGTGTCGAATCATGAAGAATTAATGGGTACGTAAAAGTAGGATAAGTGGAAGGAATATCGTCGTCAACATGCCTAATTAGGCAACGAGTAACAAGAGCGTTGATCACTGATGATCTACTGTGTCGCGCTAACACCTTCCATCCGATCTAGTCACGGAACTCACACCTTTCATCCGATCTAGTCCCGCAACGTAACGCACACCTTCCATCCGATGTGGTATTCCCGACTTTCTGGGATCATCGAAGTTCTGTACACAGTAGCCTGGCACACTACAGTGCATTATTATCAATAACTATTACTTTCCGCATCCATCTACGTACTTCAAGTGTACAAGGTCTTCCATAGAAGAAAAACTGGATTCATAGTGGTGATAGTGGTCACTGTAGCTAGCGCTGGTGGTCTGGTGGTGAAAAGCCGCAACTACGGTTCTACAGGTACATTAGTAGCAGTGGACCGTTTGGCCTCGCATGTCCTTCTCTACCAGGAAAGGATCCACATGACTACAGTCTGCACAATGATATGTGGTACGCTTGGTGAAAATGTCAAATTGGTACTGCAGTAGTTGGTTCCTCACTTGCTCGCACAGCTACCCTCCATTTTGCATAGTTTGAGAAACTTGAGAAAAGACGGCGCGACGAGTTACCGGCCGCCGTCCACATTGTTTCCACACACACACGCGCGCGTGCGCGTGCATGCATGCATGCAAGAGAAGAAAAGAAAGGAGAGAAAGAGAAGAAAACAGAGTTTACCTTCGTCGTTACGTATCCAGAACCCTTCCTCCACTCAGGGAGAGAGAGAAGGGCTCAGCCACACCAAGCCTCAAGGATAATCGTAGACTCACTCCGAGGACTTTCCAAGCAAAGGGCTCATGAATTCGACACAGCGATCGAAAAGTGGGGATATAGTTACCTAAGAACTCGTCGACAACAACCTGCTTGCCCATCCTCATGTACGACTTCGCCACACGCACTGACGACCATCTCGCTTGCTATGGTTGCCACCGATTTGATTGCAACTTTTTTGGCTTGCCTTGCTGGCCGCGGCTGGCTACAATGTAACGCCAGTACTCGCCCAAGTTCAACCCAGTGAACTCTAGTTTACTTAGACCGTGAAGACCGTGAAGGTCAACCAGAAGACAAAAGGTTCATGCGTTACCTCTTCGCGCGTGCGATAATTCCAAAGAATGCAAACTTGCTTGCCTTGAAGAATGGTGGCTGAGTCGTCCTCGGTCTACAAAGAACTCATCACTCGGCTCCGGTCTCACCACATGCACAGTGATGGGTTGTACCGTGTACGTATGGGGAAGAGGGGGCAGCCGGCAGCCGAAGAAGGGGGATGCTTTTTGCGTGCGAGTTTCACCTTCCGTGACACCCCTGGCCCCTAGACAGCCCATTCGGCATACTGCATGCCTTTGCCGCCTTCTTTTCAATATGTTTGATTTCCGGGCTTCGTCGTCCCCGCGGAGGGGTTGAGTAACAGGGAGTTTGTGCCTTCCTTGCGATGCGGATGCGAGACATTTTTTAATTATCATCACATGTCCGATAGGTGTGGTGTTTAGGCGTTGTGGTGGTGCGCGAGCGCAGGCGCGGGCGCGCAAAACATCACCGACCCAATCACCCCTGCAGAGCTGACAGAACATGCGATGATTCATTCACAAGCAAGACCTCGAAACTCCAAAACACCCCCAAAACCAATCATGAGGAAATCTAGAACCCGTTCTCCTATCTGTCAGGCTACCATTTTTGACACCAACCCATAACAGAGACCTTGATGTCTTAGAAGGGGGCAAAAAAAAAGTCAATTCGAGGGAACTCTAGAATGTTTCGAAACAAACTTCACACACATGCTCACACCACACCACACCGCACCAACGCGTGTGTGTGTACAGTGCAAGAATCCAAAATAATCCTTCGAATCATCCATTCCTTCATCCCAGACATAAACAAATTTCGTTTAAAACCCATAACCCGTCGAAAGAAGTAGGTAAAAGGTAAGCAAGGTACCAAGTAGTTCATAGTTATATACCTACCTTTTTTGTAGTCCAAAAAAAGACGCTCGGATACAAAAAAAAAGATAGTTACCAAGACGTTACATTCATAACCAAGAAAAAACTACGCGAAAGCACGCGCGCGCGCAAATTGGGCTAGATCCTCACCAACGCACGAATATTAACCTTAATCAACCGTTCATCAATTGAATCCTGACTAATAAAATCTCGTCTTATCATCAGAAGAAAAGCCGAACGAACGCGACAACGTTCGGAACGCATTAACGCACCTTGGTCAAAAAATAGAACAAAGGCAAAAAAAAAAAAGAAGACCCTTTCATCTCGGATGTGGAAACGTGGAAGGTGGGGGGGAAGGGATTGTCGATCAGGCACCACACCGCGCAACGCCGGCACTTTTGGGACAGGGGGGGGGGGTATACGAGCGAACGAACGCTCGGTTCTTTTTCTTGGAAAAGGCGAAAGGACGCGAGGCGAGGAAACCTTTTTGAAAAGGATTCGATGGGTCAACGAACGCCGTCAACGAACGGGTGGAATCTGGATGAATGGGGAAGGTGAAGTTTGAATTTTCATTTTAATTTTCGTGTTTGGATAGGGGGAAGTAATTTTTTCTTCTTCAGGTTCAAGTGACATCCTTCGGAAAGTTCTAGGCTAGTAAAAAGTTTAGTTGAAGATAGTTTGGGTGTCGTACCGGACTTCACATCGTTCACATGGAAAATGTCACAGGCAGGATTTTTGTGTATGTGCAAGCAAAACAAGACTTTTTTTTTGGAGAAACACTTCGATTCTTGAGCTTAGAAAGCTATGTAATGATGTGCTCATGTAACACAACATGGTGTGGGGTTTTTTTGTGCAGCATCTCAAGCACTTTGAGAATGCTGTTCTTTCGGTGTAGAGATCGTAAGGAAAGATCTACTCGCTAATGCAATGCCGGAAAAAAGAAGAGAAAAAATCCCAAGCTAGATCGGTCTCTGACCGTCAAAAGCTGTGGGCGAAAAGAAAGAAGAAGAAGAGAATATACACCCAAGAAAAAAAAAGCTCCATCATGCCAACCTCAAACCCCCCATCGTTAAGAAAGTGATGTCCAGAAAGTAGAATTCGTATTTCGTTCAGTTAGTCGTGATGACTTAGTTGCGGGGGCGAGCAATGCGGCCGTTGTAGCCGCGCTTGCTGATGACACCGTTGGCACACTGGGTGCCAGCGGCAACAGCCTGCCAGACAACCTGACCCTTGTTGCAGATGCCGAACTGGGAAGTACCGTTGCACACAATGGCACCGTCGCTGGAGCAAGAGCCAGAGGCACCACCAGTAGAAGGAGCGCCGGTGGAAGGAGCACCAGTAGAAGGAGCGCCGGTGGAAGGAGCACCAGTAGAAGGAGCGCCAGTGGCAGTTGGGGGAGAGGCAGACCCAGCGGGAGGAGAGGGAGCGACGACAGTTGCGAGGGTGGTGGGAGCAGCGCTGGAAGCACCAGGGGCCAGGACAGGTGCACTGCCGGTAGGCTTGGGAGCAGCAGTCTGGGTGGGCTGGGAGGCACCACCTGAAGGCTGGCCACCGGCAGCGGAAGTAGGCTTGGATGGGGCTGCGGATGAAGCACCGCTGCCAGGAGCAGGGCTGCTGCCAGAGCCACCAGTGGAACCGCAGTCTCCCGTAGGGGCAACAGCGTCACCGAGACCACCGTCTTGAACTTCCTTGCCGGGGTTGGGGAACTTGATGGCCTTGTTCTCAACCTGCTTGCACTTGCTGTTGATGTTGGCAAAGAGAGTGTCAGGAAGAGTGTCGAGCTTGGAGGCGTCACTGGCACCACCGCTCACGTCGATGGGCGCGCAGTTCATGTAAAGTTCCGGCTGACCAGCCATCTTTGAAAACCATGTCCAAACAAAGGTACCCTTTCCGTTGGGGATGGCATCGGGAAGAGCGAAGTCGAACTTCTTGGTGGTTCCGTCAACACCAGGGCACCCACCCTCGATAGACTTGATGACTTTGAACTTCGAGTTGGCAGTTGGGGTGGTGTCCTGGGTGTAGCTGAGTTGGCAAGATCCACCACCGTGAACAGCAGTTCCCTTGAAGGAAGTCTGGAGGGTCTCTCCAACCTTCATGGGGTTCATCTTGGTGACAGTGAATCCATTCTGGGACTTGCAAGGGAACTGAGCAGCGGTGATAGGGCTGTTGTCAATCTTGTCGTTGCTGTAAGGGACTGGGTATTCCATGATGATGTGAGAGTTGGCAGTGGCCAAGAGCGCGGTGGCTGCGAAAAGAACTGATCGGACAGACATCTTGATGGTGGTGTTGTTGTTGTTGTTGAAAAAGGTGGAAGAGCTGAAAAGCAAGTTTGGTTGAATGAAGGAGTGTGGAGAAAAAGTCAAGCTAGTAGCACCGGGCTAAGAGAGAAGAATGCACTGCAAAAGCTGAAAGAAGGTGAAGTGTCGAAGGAATGTGTTGTGATGATGGTTCCATGGAGGGCTATGGGAAGACTTATATATCCAGATGTCAGAAGGGGGAGGATAGTGTTCCGCCACTGTGCAGGCACTCATCAGGCACTGTGGAGACACTGTGGATGCATTGTGCAGGGTGGTAGACAGTTGCACATCCTTGCAGGCCCTGGTCCATTGCTGGAGCCCCTTCGACGATCCCTAATCTGACATGTAGTTTCGAGGCAGGAAGTCCGAAAACCAAACAATGGCATGCGGTAGTGCCCAGTAGGCGATCCTGATTTCTGCGGTAGCATTCTCCACTGGACGAGCGTTTACGTTTGAAACTGGGGCGGTCGCCTGAAGTCGGCAGCCAAAGAAAGGGATGAAATGAATGGGGGTCGACGCAGGTACGTGGAAAAAGTGTGCTTGACTGGGTAAACAGTGGCGATGCCGACGGCCTCTCGAATTTTTGTGGAGTATGATTTTCCCACATGCGTCTGCGAGTCTGGGGGCGATTGGCTGGTACCTTAGTCGCTAAGCGGGCCGTAAGACTAGTCCCCTTGACTGACTTTAGACTGTCGCACATGCTCCTAGAGGCCCCCTGTGCTCCACGCTTGATTGGCGAGACCCGTCTGCCTGAGCTGTCGCGTCCTCTCCACCAGCTGGCCCATCACAACCACCACCACCACCGAAGCTTGTCTGTCTCCCTCCTGCAGTGGGCCGCCTGTCACATTCTTCTTCGCACCCAGTCCGCACATTGGCCCTAAAGGAGCGCTCGGCTAGAGCGGGTTTCGCCCGTCATCTGTGGGGACGGCGTCAACCAAACAATGCCCTTCTCATTGTGCATTTCATGACATGAAAATAATCACTGCGCCTTCCAAGGATCCGTCCTCGTATGGATGAACAACTCTCCTGCCCGTATAGACCATACGGGTGACCTTCGCAATGACCGTAAGTCCTGGGCATTAAGACATGGCAACGATCCATCGTTAGGCTGTGGCTGAGCTGTACCTGTACCCTGTTTGCGAAACAGAGCGGACTCTCCAAGATCAAAGCCTTGCGCTCCACGGCCCTTTCACCATTGGTCGATGCTGAAACGCATAACAATACAAATAGATGTGCCCGAAGAGGAAGGAAGAACTTTCCGACGTTGCATTGGGTGGTGGTGGGTGGGTGCTGGGATTCGCTTCGAAACAATCCTCCGATCGCTTACCATCCCATCTTAGGCAGTCAGTCTGTTTCCATAGAGTCGATCACGGATCCGGGTTGTGTATGACCGCTATGTCGTCGTTATGCGTACAGTCTTCCACGCTCCAGCTTCCGGGCGGGTACTCCTAAGCCACAAGTACCAGTCAGTAGGGTTCAAACAGAAATGTTTTAAAACAGCAATCCGAGTCTCGAAACGCCACGCCATGTGGCCAATGTATCCGGAATATGACGTACCGGCGGACAATGCAATGTGCCCAGTGGCTTGGTCACCATGGACATCCTAAAGTGAAGGGGCACGAGGTCAGTAAAGCTCGTTTAGATAATCAGCGTAGAGGAGGTCAAGTGGGGGGAACATACCCCGACACACACTTCAACATCTCTGAGCAACTTTGCTCTTTCCATGGCGTCCAATGTACTCCCTCCCGCTGGAATGCGTATATAGGGGTTTTCGTAAGTCATGCTTGTCACAAAACCAAACAACTGAAATTGCACATTAGCTGTGTATTCGTTCTGGGCATCGGATCCGCTTCGATTTGACACGAAGCAGCCTCGTACGTACCTCGGGTCCTAACGTCCTCCTTTTCATTATCAACGCAGCAAATCCTGTGAGCAGGATGGTCGAAGAGCATGTAATCAGAAGAGACAACCAGGCAAACTGGCAAACGAAAATTTGTTCCGTAGACGTCACGTTCGACCCGGCCGTTGCTCCGATAAAGGGTGCCGTCATGTTCATCATGTTCACGCTCGTATCCCCATACCAGTCTGCTGTGGTCGAATTGGAAATGGTCATACTACTAGGCAAGTAGTGATTCAGATCGTTTACCGGTAACACATCGGGGCCGTAACTTGAAAGATTTGGCGAGAGGTTTCCCCAATATCCTGTAGGTTGTATCGTGAGTTGATAATAAGTGCTCAAGAGTAGGCCCAGTCTTTTCGAAAAGACTTCCTTGGATATCTTGGTCAAGTCTACCCAGCCGTCCTCAATCCTATCAACAGAATGCTGATTTTTTCTTGGGAAAAGGTAATCCGAACTGTTAGCAAGAAAGCGCTCGGTTGAACTGCTCCCAAAACCCGGCGAGACTGCGAATGGAAATCTCTTGACAAACTCGTGCATCATCCGAACATGCTCCAGACCAGTAAAATTAGGAGATCGCTTGTCAGATAGTGATTTCCTCAGCTTGTTCGCAGCACATGAAGTTCCAGAGCATTCAACCATGACCTCTACGTGGACTTGAGTGAGTGCACATTTTGTGACAGCCAAGTTATATTTATCAGCCCTGTAGGACTCATTCTCGAAATCAGAAGGGTATTTGGAAGCATACAGCAAGTTCCGTGGCTCCTGCAATGGACTTTTTCCATCGCCAAGTAAGGAGATGTTAGTGCTTCCAAGTGACGCGTCGAATCGTTGCATATACGCTGTCGTCTCCAAAACGTCTTCTCCGTATGGGTTGTAAGTTGGACGATCTGTGTCAATGAAGAATGAAGCTTTTTCCACTTCTCCTCCACTTTTGCGATATCCAAATGGATTGTTATCGAATTGTGACTTGTTGCTCCATATTTGACCAGGGACGATCTTTTCGATTAGAGGCCAGTTTTCATACCCATCTCCTTCTTCATTCTTTGGGATAAATGTTACGTTGAAGGGCGTACAATCAACCTTAAGGTACGTGTTTTCTAAGGTGAAGGAAGATCTGCCATTCAGTGGTAGACCCACAACCGGTATGCCAACCAAAGAGGAGTATGTTTCTGCAGATTTTCCGTTCATTGGAACATCCTGCCATTCGGATGATGAATTGTCGTATTGGTCCAATTGAGGGACTTTGACGTTTCCCCATGGATCTTGGGGACTCAGTTTGGTCGAGATCGGTGCCACAAGTGCAGCGTTGTATAAAGCTGCAGCGTCAGCAAATTTTCCATTATCGCTATACGTTGTTTGCAGGCCCAGTATGACACTACCGGGTCCAGAACTCATATAACGAAGTGTAGTAGAGTTTAGTGTCCTTGTATCTCCTCGGGTCATTAATCGTAATGATGCTTGACCTAAACGCCGGGTGTGAAGTCAGTAGAGGCACGATGATCAGTATTCCGGTGATATATTGAAATTTCAAAATACCGCGCCCGCATGATGCCGCGCGCTTATTTTTGATTTTGGATATGACTAACCGCCGAGTGGTGACAAAGTCCAAAGAAAAAGAAGGTTGGCGCCAACTAGTGTAAGACGTTGCATGAGGAACTGGCTTTCGATCGTGCCCCATACAGATTGACTTGCCATTAGTAACTCCAATGTCTATATCCGATCAGTATGTGTTGCTGGCATGCTGGGGAAACCGCCGAGGGTTTGTTTGCTGTATGATCAGACTCACACACAGCTTCGCTCGACGCTCGGCAATATAGCGGGCAATCATCTTCATACTTCTGCCACAAATCGCTGCAAACATTATTGGGAATATTGTAGGGCCCTTGGTGTTACATTAGAACATTGAAGGATATAGTTCCATTACATCATGTTTACTCACCAATTGGATGGCAATTTCAACCTTTTCCCCAAACGCATTGTTTTTAGTCGGCTTTCCATGGAGCGTGATCACGGCCACTCCAAGCACTGCAGATGTAAGTTCAACGCCCAGTTCGGTTGGTAACTGAACAATGTTCTACTTACATATGAAGTAGAGTGGAAGTAAAACCAAGAGAAAATCTCCAAGCATATACACATAGCGGATCCATGTGTGCTTCTTAAGTGTTCGCGCTTCATCAGGCCAGCTTGGGACTTGTGCAACCTTGGATTCCATGGTCGTCCACATCTTCGATCTCGAGCCAGTCGACACCGGTTGTTGTAAAACTTTCGCCCGTCCATGTGTCTTGAAAAATCGCATGATGAGAAATCGATTGGTGAACCAAACAGTTCGAAATTCTACACGAACTGTGGTGTAACGAGCTTCGCGGTTCGCAGAGGGCGAACCCTTCTTTTTGGAGCTTCCCTCCCATTGCGGCACAGTTCGGACGTTCCATTTTGAGATGGGGCCAATATTGCATAATGCTTGGGGGCGGCTATACTATGCATCGAAAGATGAACGAGCGAATCATTTTGTCGAAAATTGGATGTTAAGCGCTGAACATGCGGCTCCAACGCTAACTACCGCTCGCTTGGGACGGCTGGGCATTGGAGCTCCCCCTACCACAGCAGATGTGAAACGCTACCTCTGTCAATGCTTAGGAAGATCACAAAGAGGACCTGTACATTTACAGATGTAAAAGAACGGTCGCGGATGATGAATGAAGAAGAGTGGGCGATGATCGTATTGAGATGATGTCGAGAAGGCTAATTGTTGGAAGGAGCAAGGGACCAGCCGCTAGCCGCTTTAGTGTTTACAGCTGGATACAGCAAGAACATCCAGGAACAGCAAGTGAATTTAGAACACTATGCCTGATGAATGTATTTAATATCAATGGATCCTTGTAACAATGGAACGTAATGGAGTTTCTGCTGCAATGCCTACGACACCATATATGCATCATTGATGGACCCTATTAGCTGGAGAGGGCGTAGTTCTCACGTTGGATTCCATTGCAGGTATCGACTTCACTGATACATAAATGCTCATTTTTGTACTCAGACAGTGCAGAATATGTGAGGGGGGTATTGTGTTTATTAACTATTCTAAAATTCTATAATCCCAGTAATTTATGTATAATACTCATACACGTTGAGCTTTTCATGAGCAGGGTGTGATTAACACAGGAAGCGCTTACTCAGTAGCCGCCCATAATATACAAAAAACGTCTACGCAATAGCGAAAAGTTTCCAGTGCGTTACATACATCCTCGCCAAGGTGAACAAGACGGCACCTCCCATCAACAAACAGCCAGCAAAAATACTCAGCTTGTCGTAATCAGAACCGCTTCCGTTACCGCCATGTCCCAGTAGCGCTCCAGCCACAGGGTTGGAGGCCAGTCCGGCAAAGCTGGTGAGCGAAAACATAACCCCCGTACGAACGCCAATCTGTTCGACCTTCGATATGCTCGTTATTTGGGCGGGGAGGAGAGAAACGTATGCGCCGGATGCAAATCCGTAAAGCACTGCGTAAACAATGAAAGCAGCGTTGGTAGAGGCAGTCAGACCAATCGCAAGAACGATGATCCCTGATATGTAAGCCATGACGCTCTGGAAGTTGTAAGGCCCGAATTTGTCGGCCAGAGCTCCAGGTATGATACGTCCGAAGATACTATAATCGTGAAAAGTCAGCTTGAGAATTGTTCAATGAGCCGAAAATCGATGGTTTTCAGATACACGTACCTCGCAGCATTAAGAATAGACAACAAATAACCCCCTAAACGTTGAGACATTCCACCTTCCAACGCCTGTACTTCAAGATAGTTGATGGGGATGAAAAGGCCGAAGAAGAAGACGAAAGCCGGAATGATGGTGAATACGAAACGACCGTCCTGGAAAGGCTCCATAAAAACAACTAGTTGCCATTTGCGAGGCTTAGGAGGGAGACGTGATTTGACGGTAGCCAAGGCAATCAAAAGAAGTCCTAGGATTACGAAGCCAAAAGTACGCATGGTCCAGCCGTATCCAATCCGTGGTATGAGATGGGATGCCATGATTGGAAAGATGACTCCACCTAGTCCACTGCCAGCAGCCATCATTCCAAATGCCAGGCCTCGCTTTTTCAAGAACCACGTAGGAATCGTGTTTATACCAGCGTTGAAGATACAGTTAAGACCGAGAGGACTACAGATACCCTGAGCGAGGATGAACTGATAGTATTCGGTACATAGACTCGTCATCATTAGTCCAAAGACATGGAAGAAGCCGCCAACAAGGAGTAGAGGTTTAGAGCCGTAGTTGTCGTAGAAGAAGCCAACGATAGGACCAGGTAGGAACATCACGACTATATTTGGTTAGTTTACAGCTCTTAGGTTTATCTTGCTGTGTCTGCTCTTACAAATTTCCAGTGACGATATCCATGCAATCTGTGAAGCGCTATAATCCCGCAGTTGATTCTGCGAGTAATAACTCTGGAATACACCAACGCAGTTGAGCCAGCCGAAGCTGCAGAAGAGGCAGAAGGCAGCACCTAAAAGGCATAACCATGCGTCTTTGCCTCCATCTGGAAACTGGCTTGGGTGGAATGGACTTATGGGCTCGGGTGCAGGTTCTCGTGCTGGTGCTGTTGGTTTTTCTTCGACAGCCGGCTGTTCAACATCCAGGACCTTCTCACGCCTCAATGAACCATTTTCTGACGGAACGGGGGTTGTGGCGGTAGTTGACATGATTCGAAGTAGATTGTCGTCAACGAGGCTCTAACTGATACCTCCGGGGCATATGGGTATGAAGAACAGGAGTAGTCAGCGAGAACTCATTGCGATATGTTGTAGGAGTCATCACGGTCATTTATATGAAGGAAATGCTCGTTGCTACAATACATTTTTGGGGGGGGGGACACGGTTAGACCGAGCGCGCGACTCGGCCATTCGCGCTGTGTCAGAGCCGAAAGAAGCGAGTTTCGTACATCATCGGACATGTGAATTTCCTCCGTATTGACTCAAGATAAAGATCGTAAATGTACACGGACAAGACGCTAGCGAAGTTCAAGAGGGTCACAACTTAGGGAAATAAATGGGTCTGGTATGGACTTTACGCTGGACACAAAGAAAGTTCCCAATCAATGACATGCATGGCATGGATCGGACCCGAAATCCTCTTCTCCGTTGTCTCCGCACCTTGGACAGCTGCACCCTGAATAGCACCCTGGATACGATGCAATGCAACTAATCAAGAGTGGATCTAACTAATCAAAGGAAGTGTTTACGTCAATATTTGGGGTCTAATTGATCCTTTGTTGTGCGATGCTTACTGAGGTTCGTACAAAATAGGTTCAGGGTCCGTACAAGTAGTTAAAGTCTAAGCTTCTCACCCCCAACTTTTTGTTTCTTTTTGGGTTTTGTTATTGCTTAACTATGTTTGTATGGCGTCTGGTTTGATTCCTCGCTTTTGGTCCTAGCTGATTGATCAAGGTAACGAGGCACGGCTTGATACATATTATATTATATGTACTAGAACAAAATTGCCTGCTGTTGCAATATATAACCCGTCCCATGATAAATTCGAGATTGGCTCTATGTTGCATTCCAGAAACCACGGCACCAACAACGGCCCGACAATAAGGACTGGATGCATTGAGTAGCTCAGGTGGTGATAGGAAACAGTGGTCTAGGCACAGTCTGGTGCAAAATACTCGAGACGAGTCCTGCCATTGCGCGCGCAGTTGACAGCCGCTATAGAACAACAGTGAACGACACCCATGCGCTCGTTCTATGGTGTAGGGAGTTGAAAGGAAAGCTATTAGCTGCCTTGGTTTTCCATTTCACTATCGAGAGGTGATATTTTTCACTGACGAGAAGTGATATTTTCAATGTTTGCATCAGACACCGAGAAGAAGTGAAGAGTCGAAGACTGAACACCAGCAGAGCACGTGCCCCACTAACGTCCGCCCGCAGCTTAGTCGCAAATTTCGTCTGCACCTCATGCTCCTCACTTCGCACATACAATCGTCGTCCCCATTCCGCCACCTTCTGTCATCAATCTCCATCCTCCCATTTATCGCTCTTCCATATTCGACGGACTTTCCCTCATATAGTTCTATCTAATTCGCATCCGGCAGCCTACGTCACACTCACTTGACTACCGGCGTCCTTCGCAATCCTTCCTCCGAGCCACTCCCAGTCAGTTGCCCTCGACAGCAGTTGTACCTTGCTTTCTTTTTCCATCTACTTTTGTTGCTGACCGCTTAGCCAGCTTCTCTGTGGCATCCCTATATTCCAAACCTATTCCTGATACCTGCACGCCCGGAGCCCACGCGATCTCGATCCTACATCTACCGATCCCTACCTTCTACCCATCGAGATGGCTAGCACCGACTCCGTTCCTGTCAATGGCAACTATGCGCATCAAGGGTATGACGCTGTAGCGAACAATGCTGCTGGTTACGCTTCCCAGCCCGCATCGACCAGCCAGCCCTCGAACAACGCGTCCGCCGACCAGATCCCAAAAGACGAGGTTGGCTGGTACTTCGTGGAGCAATACTACACTACCTTGAGCAAGACCCCTGACAAGCTATACGTAGGTTCTCAATCACTTTCAAGTGCATACAACAGGAAACTAACGCAATCTAGCTTTTTTACAACAAGCGATCACAATTCGTGTCTGGCACGGAGGAAGACAAGGTCAATGTGTGCGTCGGTCAGAAGGTATGTAGAACGATCGATTTGGGCGGTGATTGACTTTTGCTAATTCATTGGTGTAAAGGCTATCAACGATCGAATCAAAGAACTCGATTTCCATGACACCAAGGTCCGCGTCACCAACGTCGATTCTCAAGGCTCCGACGCCAACATCGTCATCCAAGTCATCGGCGAGATCTCGAACAAAGGCCAACCTCACAAGCGATTTGTCCAGACTTTCATCTTGGCAGAGCAGACGAACGGATACTTTGTTCTTAACGATATTTTCCGATACCTTTCCGAGGAACCGGAAGAGGAGGAAGAGCTCCAGCAGGAGCTTTCAACCTCAGCTGCTGGTGCGCAAGAATCTGCTCCTGCTGCTGTTGCCCCAGAGGGAGAGGAAGAGAAGCAGAACGCCGAGGTTCCCTCTAGCGAGGAGAATCTGGCTAAGGTCGATAATAAGCTCGAGGAAGCGACCAAGGAAGAGCCTGCTGACGAGAAACCGGTGCCAGCCGCTGTCAACGGTACTGCTGCCACCGAGGCTAGCGAGGCAGTGCCGACTGAAGACACTTCGGCTGCTGTTGAAGAATCAAGCACGGAGCCCGAGGTTCCAGCCCAGGAGGAGGTCGCAGAGCCTGAAAAGCCCAAGGACCCTACACCTACACCTGTTCCCGCCGCTCCCAAGCCCGCCCCTGTCGCCACACCTGCTGCTCCTCCCAAGCCTGCTGCTCCCCGTACATGGGCCAGCCTTGCTGCTTCAGCACACAAGGTGGCCATGCCCGCTGTCCCGTCTAGCAGTCAGCCAGCGCCTTCGCAAGCCAAGGCTGCCGCCACACCAGCACCAAGCCAGCCCTCGGCTGTGCCCGCTCAAGTTTCTGCGCCTGCTCGCGAGGCTTCCCCCGCCAACAGCCAGAGCGATGCTTCAGGTTGGCAGAGCGTTGGTGGCCACAAGAAGGAACAGTCGCGAGGTCAGACTCAAGCTACGTCCGAGGCCGACCAGAAACGTGCCTACATCAAGAATGTGTATAGCCAAGTTGAGGAGGGCGCTTTGAGGAGCGCCATGTCCAAGTTTGGCGAAGTCGAATACCTAGACATCAGCCGTGGCAAGGTAAGCTCATGCTTCCGATATTTTGATATTGTCTTTACTCAGCTAATATTTCCTTTGCAGAACTGCGCCTTTGTCGATTTCAAAACGGCCGCCGGATTCCAAGCTGCCGTCAACGCTAACCCCCATACCGTGAACGGCATCGAAATCAAGGTGGAGGAGCGCCGCACACGTCCTCCTCAGCCATTCTTCTCTCGTGGCGGTGGTGCTCCCCGCGGTCGTGGTGGCATGGGTGGCTCGCAGCGTGGCAACAACTTCCAGCGTGGTGGACGTGGCGGCTCTGTCCGTGGCCGCGGTGGTGCTCAGGATGCATGAATGCTTTCAAAGCATACATGACCCTTCGTTTTATTTCCCTTCGTCGTTGCCTTTGCTGTATTGACGTTGCCCATGGGCAATACGACTAACGGCTTGTTTCACGTGTACTGTATCTGCCCTTCAGCGATTGTCCCCCCAAAAAACCTCGGTTCCCTTTCGACAAAAGTTGGGCGCCTGCACTTTTATGCTATGGCACCCGCGTACCCTTGCATAGCGATTCCCTTTTTGGCATTTTCCCTGTATCGTATGTACCCGTTCGACCCTGTGTTTTCCCATTACCTATTCGTCTTTCTTTTCCCTTGTTCATGTTTTTGATATCCTCTTTTTACAATGGCATAGGTGGGGTCGGCTGGGCAGGATAGGTGGAGCGTCACGGCAGGGCACTTGTTGCGACAGGATCAAATGGTCTAGGGGTGTTGCGAGTGTTTGTACAGCAATATTTCCTTAGGGTACAAGGCTGGCGTCGCGGGTTCTTGAACGAATCTACGGGCAAAATGAAGTGGAAACTGGGCTGCAACTGTATAATAAACTGACTGAATGATACAATGCGTTCTACTGCAAACACGCGAACAGGTTTATTCCGGCAATGGAGGGTTGACGGTGAATGTGATTTGCCAACTTGGACCGCGTGCCGGCATGGAATGTACATGTACATGGCATGGTGGAGCAGCTGTGGCGGCCCGCTCAGTCCCGAGGCGGGGACAACAACAGCTGCAAGCATCCTGACGCCTCCATACATATATGTAGTGACTACTTTTTCTGCCCATTCCATACTGGCACCTCGATACAGAGCCTGAACTGGGGCTGCTATCGTGGTTTGCTTCTTTATCTTTCTCTACTTGCCCAACTTATCTTGCGTCTCCGCTCGGTACAGCTCAAAGCGGAAGTAGGGCGGGGTAGGTCGGTACCTAAGCTGGCACGCTGGGTGCATTCGCTGAATGACCTACCTCACCACTCTGGATGTCGCACTGTAACGTTAGATGATTCCGCCTCAAGTAACTACCCGTTCGTCTCTGCTTTCCGAGGCCTCCTACACGATCTTCTTCCGCCGAGTAAAAACATGAGGCCGCTATCGGGCGGCGACGCCCTGCCATCCACCAAACCACGATCCCGCAAGTCGAGTCTCGCCGAAGCTCCCGCCGCCCCCAGCCATGTCCCCACCGCCTTCTTTATGAAGAGCGAGGAGGAGATTGACCAGTCGCTTGCTAGCTCCAAATACTCCGACTTGACAACGAAGCAGCGTAGTAGCACTTATGGTGTGCAGAGCCTCGCGGATACTTTGGAGGCAGCTTTCGGGAATGAGACTGGGGCAGACGACTCTAATGACAGTGAACATATTCCTCCAAACGCTACCAAAGGGGACGACTGGCCTAGCCGCACCTCTCCTGGCTCGTCCAAGACTTCGAAAAAGGATACAGAGAAGATGATGCCTTCCCCTACACGGCTTCTCAGACGAAGACCCTCCAACCACACCCTATCCAACCCGCTCACGCCTATGAATTCAGATTCACGTTCCCCAGTGCCCACGTCAGCCATGCCTAGCACCCCTAGGTCCATTTCCGTACAATCCCTCAAACTATCCGACGAAGATCCCGCATCAGATGAGGTGGCAAGTCAAGCTATTGCATCTAGTGAAGAGGAGGAAGATGCCGCACCAGACAGTTCCGGTAGCTTCCCGCAACTGGTGATGCCCAGTATACAGATGCCGTCACGGAGACCCTTTACAAATAAAGGAAAAGCGATGGGGAAACTAAAACTGCTTGTTGCCGGTGAATCTGGTATGCCAGCAAACCCATATTTCATACAACTCTTCAAAACTGGTACTAATAACATATGTTAGGTGTTGGGAAGACTTCGCTCATTCGATCCATCGTACAGTCATGCGATGACATTGTTCACGTCGACGACCTGTCACCGTCTAATTCCATCATTCACCCGCCACATTCGAAACCCATTTCTCGCAAACAAAAGTTCACGTCTGCTGGGACTTCACGGATAATAGAAATGCATGCAAGCACGAAGCCGTATCCTTCTTGGTGGACTGATATGGAGGAGTCCCGAACATCAAGGAAGCGGAAGAGCTCCACTATCGATACCGTTCTGGAAAGAAACATCTGCTTCGTGGATACACCAGGATTTAGCTCAACCTCCGAGAAGTCTAAAACCGAGGACATTAATCACGTGATCGACTACATCGAGTCACAGTTATATCAGACCACCTCCATGACCACGCTTGATGACAACGATCTAGTGGGGATTGTTGCTGGCAGCGGTGGAATTTCAGTCGATGCCGTTCTTTACCTGCTTCCACCGAGTAAGTTGTGGCTACTCTACTATCATTCGTACTGTGCTTACCCATGAACAGCTCACGATATTTCCCGTCATATTGAATTCATGCACCGATTGTCTAGTCTTACCAATGTCATTCCCATCATTGCAAAGTCTGACACACTTTCGCGCACGGAGCTGGTCGCCATCAAAACCTCGATACTCGCACGTTTGCAGCTCACGCCGATCAAGCCATTCCTCTTTGGCACTGCCATAGACGATGCTTTACTTGCCATCCAAGGTCTTCCGGAAGATGAACCATCGCCTAATTCTGAACTGGCTGCGGCAACCGAGACGAAACAATTTCCCTTCACCATCCCAACATATCCTTATGCGGTTTCATCAATTCTTGGTCCGGACACGGAGACCATGGATGCTTCACTGCTCATGTCGCCCGACTATGTACAGCCCATCTTACCTTCAGAGCTCACAGCTCTCGTTAGCCGAGTATTTGACCCCGAATCAATTGCCTGGCTTCGACATGCCGCGGCAAAGAAATTCCTTGCTTGGCGGCGCCGTACGAAGCTTCCAGATGAATCGTTCATTTTACCAGAAATTAGGAAACAATCCATCAAACGCAGCAGTGTGTCAAGTGCCTCTGTAGGCCTAACTGGAGCAGCACTAAACGGTATGTTCCCGAATGTATAGAAATGCGTATTAGCTCTTGGCGATATACTGACACGTTCAAGCATCAGCAGCATCTTCTCTATTCTCTTCAACTTCACCTTCAGGTGTCCTTGTTCCTCAAATGGGGTCGCCTTTCTATACATCCATGTTACAATCACCATTCCCCGCATCGTCACCATCATTATCCCATACGCAGCCCGAAAATCCTGAGCAGCCTAGTGAATTCCAACTAGCCAGATATCAGCATGCGGCCCACGGCGAACAACGACTCGCAGAAGTACGATTAGCCAAATGGGCCACAGACCTCCAAAGAAGCATGCGCAATGAACGAGAAAGATATGATGAGCTACAACGAACCGAAAGAGCAAAGTGGTTGCTAGAACGTGTAGGTGAAGAGGTAGCGAGCGGGAACATTGTCGCCTCGCCTGGCGGATCACCGAGAGCCGATTGGGCGATCGCCAGACGTAGTAATATTGCGAAGACAGAAGAATCTGCACAGCGATACGGTAGAGCTAACGGGATGGACTCACGTGATCCTTTAGGTTTGTGCGATTTCAGCGATGAGGTTAAACGACGAGGGTTCGTACTGGTGAAACTGCTGGGCGGTATGAGTGTTTTGGGTGCGTGTATAGTGGCTGTTGGCAGAATTTCCGGCTGGGAAATGACTGTCCGTGAGGGTGGTGTTTGGGATTGGTTAGTAGGGGGAACGGGAGAATAAGGCTGTGGTTGATGTTTGGGGGCGTTACACGGTTGCTAAACGCTTCACCTGATGTTCATGAGTTGAATACCCGTATTGCAGAGTGGAGTTGTGGTTGTGGAATGGGGATGCTGCAAGTGTGTTTTGAATATGTAGTAGATGTATGCTTTTCATCTAGGTGTGCCATGGAGCATGCAGATCTCCACTTCCCATGGGGGAAACTTCACTCAAATGGAGTTTGAATCAGCGCAGGCAGTTCATTATGCATGTACCGATCACGAGTTTTGTATGAATTCGAGCTTTGTACTACACCAAAGAAAGGTAAAATATACACAACTTTTGACTCAAGAATCGAATGGTGCCCTTGTTCCGCGGAAACGCCGATGATAACAAGTTCCATTAAGCTTCTTAGGGTCGAGCTCTTTTGCAAGGAGAGAAGTAACCGGGCTTACGGGTATCCTTGTTTATATATGTATGTATGGGGGATTGCGAAATTTGTGAATGCGGGGATGAGGGATGATTTTTCCTGATAAGGCTGCCAGTTATATTGATAGATAATGAGCCGCTTTAAGGGTGTCAAGTGTATACAAGTGTAGTTCTCGTTTGGGGTTTATTTGCTATTATGCTTTGGGGACGTTATGATGGGCTTGGGCTTCACAAAGTGAGATTTTTTCTTGAGTGAAAATAAAAAAGGGTGTGATTTCTCGTTACGATGAATCATAGACATTCTAGACCTTGTTCAATGATCAATTGATGGTGAAGTAGCATCTTCCGTTCATCCATGCAGAGCAGATTAATCAAAACTAAAACAACCTTGCGCTGTACCCCAAGCATTCTCTTGCTTTTCATTGATGGAATCAGAAGCTTCCGCCGAGCCAGCACGCAAGAAAAACCAATTGTCGATGTGCAAAACCCCAGAAGAACAAACAATATACCAGACATGTGTGTGAGGGTATGTATGGATGGTCATATAATATCCACGGCGCGCTATTCCGGTCTTAGCGCGGCCAAGTCTGTTCCGTCTCGACCTCATCAATATGGGTATCAAGGAATCCCGTGTAGATTGCCCAGTGAGACGATGCACTTCCCCACAAAACACAATGTTTCTTTTTGCAGGTGACTACCCCAAGAATCTAAATACCCCGCGTGCCGATCAACGGCACCTTTTCGATACAAGGGGGACGGCCGTTTATCGCTGTGGAAAGGCGAGGCTTCTGGTACCCCGAGCTTGTCTTCTTGTGGCGGGAGAATTGGTAGGGTAGCGGCCCGTTACTCCCTGGGTACTTTATAGCGACTTTTCTCGAACTTCGCAGTGGAAAGCCACAGATTTTATGAGTCGTGAAAGGGGTTTGGCTTATTTATTCTAATATGAAAGGCAAAAGGAAAACCACAGTATCATAGTTACAATGAATAAGAAAAGGGGACGACGAGAAGCAATCCAACGCCGCAACAATGCGCACAATCTCACTGCAGATAGAACACGGACGACATCCCGTACCAGCACGAAAAGCAGGTGCAGCAAACAAATATCATGCGACGCACACGCGCGCCGCATCTAGAATGGCTTTAGAACCCCATGCAAGCGGTTTTGGCAGGGGCATTGTTCGCCCTCGCCGTATTCGCAAAGCACACGCAAAGCTTACATGCGTATCCCCCAATCATCTACCTACGAACCCGCTTTAGGCGACCTGTTGTTACGATTCACGACCCAGCCAACCCTTCGATTCAGAGCGAAGTACCAACGAAGGATGCATGCACGCGGGTGGACGGGTGCCCCGTCCAACAATCTCATGTCAGATGGCTGGCTCCCCCACTGATATTTATTTCGAGAAGCAGGGGGGGTTTCTTTGCGTGCCGTCGTATAGTGTTTTCGGTAGTTATATATGAAAAGTGGGTGATCCCCCGGCTTTGGGACCTCGCTTTTTATTTATCCATCGAGGCTCGAGCTCTCACGCGCTTTCCCCAGGCTTGGTCTTTGTGGGACGACTTGACCTCGCCGGGACAACTGGTTTTTTGGTTTCTGTATTTCTTCCCTTGTTGCATGTGATTACTTTTGTCCATCCAGCATGGCGACGAAAGCGAAACAGAATGGCGTTACGACACGAATAGAGCGAAAACCGAGTAATACAACCGCGGAGATACGGATCGTACAGAATGTTGCGTTGGCGGATGCGACCGCGAAAGCAGTGATTTCACCATGGACGCCGGCGATGTTGAAGGTGCGTTTGCCGTAGAATATGCTTGACTTTGTATGTTCTTAGCTTACATTTTGCTAGCTGTACCTATGCTTGCTGATTGCGACATTGAATTCGTGTATTAACGGCTACGACGGGTTGGTACCTCTGCGCACGCGACATCAAAATAATCACTTATTCAGATGCTAGATCGCTGATGGGCGCCATCAATTCCTACCCGCAATATCGAGAATACTTCGGCTTTGACAAGACAAAAGGAACGCCAGAGACCGGTATCGTGTACGCTATCTACACCATTGGCAATCTCGTTGGGTCTTTCGCCGCTGGACCGGCCACCGATTTCAGAGGAAGGAAATGGGGCATGTTTATAGGGTGCATCATCATCGTTGTGGGCACTTGTGTTCAGGCTACTACGCACAATCTGGGGGGTTTCATGGGAGGTCGGTTTATCTTGGGTTTCGGCGTCGCGATTACTTCGACTGCGGGTCCTGCGTATGCTTCAGAGATGGCACACCCTGCGTATCGAGGCGTTTTGACCGGAATCTTTAATACATTCTGGTTCGTCGGTGTAAGTCGTTCCAACCCAGATGCGAACATCATTATGTACGCTACTAGGGATCTCATTTTACAGCACTTCGTGAAAAGACCTAAACTGACATAACTCATAATTTTAGGGTATTCCTGGAACTTTCGTTCCGTATGCTACATCGACCATGCCTGGAACAAGATCCTGGCGTATTCCCGTCTGGTTGCAGATGGTGTTCGCTGGTATCGTCCTCATCTGCTCGCCGTTCCTTCCGGAAACACCACGGTAAGCAACGATTCCACTCAAACTTGAGCTTTGAATGCCCGAAGGAACAATCTACTAACACTTCAATCTATAGATGGCTGATCGCCAACGACCGACACGAAGAAGCGCTCAACACCATGGCCAAATACCACGGCGAAGGCAGCCGCGACTCACCTATCGTCCAGCTCGAATACAAAGAAATGGTAGAAGACATCTCCGTGACAGGTTCCGACAAACGATGGTGGGACTACCGTGAACTCTTCAACTCCCGCGAGCAGCGTTACCGCACCATGCTCGTCCTCTCCATGGGCATCTTCGGGCAATGGTCCGGCAACGGCCCCGTCTCCTACTACTATCCCACGATGCTCCAGGGCGCGGGCATCACCGACAACCACACGCGGCTTCTCTACAACGGCATGCAGAACGTCATCGGGTTCGGCGGCGCCATCTTCGGAGCCGTCTACACCGACAAATGGGGCCGCCGCCCCCAACTCCTCGTCTCTACAGGCATGATCGTCATAATCTTCGCCATCGTCTGCGCCCTCGTCGCAACCAACCTCGTGAACGGGCCCGACGGCAAACCCATCCTCGACGAAAACGACACCCCGCGCATCAAGAGTGCCGGCCAGGCCAAAGCCGTCATCGCCTTCATCTTCATCTTTGGCTTCGTCTTCGCCGCCGGGTACACGCCTCTCCAACAACTCTACCCCGTCGAATGCCTCCGCTACGAGTCGCGCGCAAAGGGAATGGCATTCTACAACTTCTGCGTCAATATCGCGGGCTTCTACAATACCTTCGTCACGGGCATCGCCTTCACCGGCGCCGGCTGGAAGTACTATTTCCTCTTCATCTTCTGGGATATCTTCGAGTTTGCGTTCATCTACTTCTTTTATGTGGAGACGAGGCGGCGCACGCTGGAGGAGTTGTCCGAGATCTTCAGGTCTCCGAAACCGGTTAAGACGTCGTTGAGTCGCACGCAGATCGTGTTCCATGGGTCGCAGGGCGTGACGGAGATTTTCGATAAGGAGAGGTTTCTTGAGCGGTGATGGGGGGTTTTTTAGGGGGCGCGTGTGCTGGAGTGCTTAGGCCCTGTTTTGTGGTTTTGTTCTTTTTTGCGAAAACGCGTCATGATGTATATATGATACCCTCGTTATGAATTTTGTTGGGTTTTTATATTCTGTTGTATATTCTTTTATTTTTTTTATTGTGGTTTCTTCGGTTTTCCTCTTTTCGTTTTCGTATATATGTTGAGTTAGTGTGTATAGCGCACGTGAGTAGGAGCGAGGGAAGCCATAGAAAATTTAGAAGTAAACGAGGAGAGACGTAAGTAGCTTATTTCTTCCAGGGTTTTGTTCACTATCTTGTGGTGTATTTTTTTTTTTTTTGCTTTTTATTATTTCCCTATCTGAGATGTATGCAACTCCATTGCTCAGATTGACGAAAATACTATCCAACTGGGATTCCGAGGGATGTGTGAAAAAAAAATCTACATCTATTCTACAACAACATACTCAAACTTTTAATCCGCAACCTCCAAACCACTTACGATACAGTATCTTAGATGTTTTTGTACGGCTCATACGTTGTATCTTCCATCCCTTTCCACACCACGTCCACTACTACTTTCTCCATCATTTCCGCTTCCCAGCAACCTTTCCCTACCACCACCACCACTCCCAAAATCACCGCTCGCCCTCTCCCCCGCCTCAAGAATCTCCTCTACCCCCAACCCCTCATCCCGCAACACGCCAACATCAAACTCCAAGTCACCTTCTTCAGAACGATCACTCACCGGCGTCCGCTGGTACCCCTCCACATACGACGTCCCTCCATCCTCATCACGGTCCGGAGACCCAGCAGCCCTATCCGCAGTACTTCCACTTCCCCCTCTCACATCACCGCCATCCCCACCAACACTCACATCGGCGGCACTCGCCCCACCCCCAACTAACGTCGTGTTGAACGTAGTAAACGTACTCGGCGTCACAGGGCGACTTCCATTGGTAATAAGATCATCAGGACGGCCGTACAACTCGCCCTCGCCGCCGAAGCTTTCGCGGAATTCGGCGCGGCGCTTGAAGTGCGAGAAGGTGAGGTCTTGTTCGGGGACGAGTTCGATGGGTGGGAGGGGGTTGTGGTATTCTGGTGTCGGCGATGACGGCGACGGTGATGCAGAGGGGTGCGAAGGTGTGATGGTGGTTGCGTGTCCGGGGTCAGAGGGGTCCATGTCGGAGAGAAAGATGTCGCTGTAGCCTGTGTTTTGGCGGTGGGGAGTGTGGGCTTTGGCGTTATGGGAGTGGTGGTGTGTAGCTAGAGTTTGGGAGGAGGAGCGGTGGGTAGTGTTTTGGTACAGATCTGCGAGGAGGTGCTTGGATTTGGAATGTACCATAGGTGTGAGGAGTGGTTTGTATAGTGCCGGGTGCCCGAAGCGGACTGCGATTCTATCGTTGCGTTTTGGTTTTGTGTAGGTACTGCTGCTGTTTTCTTCGGCATCGGAAAAGGGTTCGGTGGAGTAGTACATCAGTTTATCGTCAAAAGCCCGCTTGCAGTACCACTTGAACAGTCCGAGCAGGAAAGGAAGGGGGATCATGGCGTAGAGCATATTGCCGTTGCGCACTGAACTGATGCTTCCCACGCCTTGGGCGCCGACTACAAGTGCAATAACGGCGTTGGCGAGCACCACGGCGAAAAGGAAGCGGTTCACGAGCAATTTCCAGAACCGCCCTCCCGACTCGGTTTTGGTGATGAAGACGTATTGCAGGAGGTACTTTTTGAACCAGACTTCGATGCAGAGGTAGAAGGCCGTGATGGGGAGGATTATGGGCTGGAGGGTACCGAAGCAGAGCCCGACAATGGCGATTTGGAGGTAGTTGTTGTAATAATCAGCGTACATGAAAGGTTGAGGTGCGGTCAGTTCGATGAGTTGGCGCGGTGTTGGGGAAAAGAAGCGGCGTTGTATGTAGCTCGTAACGAGAGGCCATGCTTGAGCAAGATCAATGGCGGCGCCGAGGTTCTTTTGCATTTGCCACGTTAACCTGGGGATTTTTTTATTAGCCATATTTCTCGATGTTTCGAAGCTGACCCAGTGGATGTAGGAGTGAGGATGGGCGAAGCATACCAAAATGTGCTGACGTTGCACAGTCCCGTCATAACTTGCGAAAACAAATGAGCGGACTTGATAGCATCCCATACTCCTTGGTCCTGAGCCGCGATCACAGACGCTACAAAGCGCCATGCAGAGCCAAATACAGAGAAAACGAGCAGGTTATTGAACACGAAGAACGCGTATAATCGAGCAGTGACATGGCGTTCACGACTAGTCTTGGACACATCTCCCGAGCTGAAAAGTCGGGAGTCAGCTATGACTGGCAAGACAGGAAGGGGATTTTGGTCAACATACTGTGTATATAACCGACGAAACAGTATTGGAATCGCGATGTAAATCAAAGTCTGAACTAACGGTGCAAGAATACCCTGTGCTATGCCCCATCCCGTGGGATGTGCTGCAAGATTACCTTGAAACGACGGCCAAACAAGGCCAAGATGCGAGAAGTCGGATAGAAAAACAGATGTGAGAATATTGGGTACAATGTACGCCAGCGTGAAAAGAACCATCCACATGCCGTCCACGAACCGACGTCTCCGTCGCGTGGCACGACTCATAGATAAATTCTGCCACAACAGATCATGCGGTTTGGGTGCCAGGTACACGTCACTGCCTCCAGGTCCTCGCTTTTGGGCTGCGTATGCCACAGCATGAGCGTCCTCGATGTGCGGATAACTTGCGAAGCCGTAGGACTCGGGTTTTCGCTTGTCCACGCTTTCTCGCACCTCTTTGATTTCAGTCTCCAGTCTTGATATTCGGCTGGTCAGATAATCGATCGCATCTACTTTGGTTTTTCCAAACTGCCTACGATCTTCTTTGGCGACCTTGCAGGTCGGACGAGTAGCTGGCAGTTTGTTCGGATCTTGGAAATATTTTGCGAGGGTCGCTTCCAGCTCACGCACTGCATCGTCGTGTGCTTTGATGAGCGTCGGGAGCTCTTTCATGTTGCGTCCGATTGCTGTACGGGGGGTTGAGTGGGTTTGCCGAGCTTCTTCTGCTAATTCTGCGATGCCTGCATCAGTCCTCGACGATGATGGGATGTGGGTGAGCTGTTGTGAGTTAGCAAGCAATATCACTTATGGGAAATTCCCCGTTCCCAGCAATAATAACCATGATTCAATGACTATGTATTCCCTCGACGGTCCAGTTGCTTACCAGAAGAGTGCGAGAGTGCAGTGATGACTGATAATCATGACTTTTGAAGTACGTTCGCCTAAGAGCATACACCCTCCGATAATTCCACCACACAAAAAAGCACACCGTGCCTTGGAAGAGATACGAGCAGAGCACGAAAGCCCAAAACTTGGGCCCGAATATGTACTGCGGCGTAAACTAGCACCAAGCACGTCAGCCTTTCATACTTTCATATTACATTTTCTTACCCTGGGTTGTATTCATCACTCTCCCCCGACACATCTTCCATTTTCTCAAAAAAACAAAAAAAAAAAAAAAAAAAAAAAAAAAAACCCACGAAACTCACAAACGAAACTCCCAAAACTCACCTTCATCAACGTAGCAATATTACTCCACTTCTCATAAAACGCACTCCCCCCGATCACATTCACGGGGATCAAAATCCCACAGCCCCACACCGTCAACACGGCAAAGCAATTCCTCAGCATCCTCAAAAACCGCAAAAAGATGACGGCATCGAGGCCGATTTTCTCAACGAGCTCCTGCTCTTTGTAATTCTTGACGGCGGGGGTCCACCAGCTGAAGAGGCTGCGGCCGAGGGTTGGGGGTGCGTGCTTGGTGTCGGCATGTTTGGCGCGGGGGGCGTAGACGCGCGAGTTGCGCGGGCGCAGGAGGCAGAAGAGGAGGAAGAGGGTGGTGGAGACGGCGAAGGAGTAGATGAGCGCGGCGTAGATGGAATTAGATTGGATCTATGTTGAGGGAGAGG
Organism: Periconia macrospinosa; assembly: GCA_003073855.1. NCBI lineage: Eukaryota > Fungi > Ascomycota > Dothideomycetes > Pleosporales > Periconiaceae > Periconia > Periconia macrospinosa. The sequence continues at coordinate 49,153 of KZ805427.1, forward strand.
TGGGTTAGTTGGACTCCAGGGTTTGACGGTGAGGGATATGCGTTGTGACGTTGGGGGGGTTGAATGAGATGGACATGTGAAATAAGTGCTCGAAGATCTGGAATGCCTTCAACTCAAGAGGAAACTATAGACTTGTAGGGAACATATAAAGAGAAAAGGTCTCACCTCGCTTTGAAACGGATCCGATAACAGATTCAAGAACTGATCCGTGCTGTCGCTCCCCGAGGCTTGTTGCCTCTTTCTTAAATCATTCTTCATCGTATATATCTCCTCAATCGAATCGAATCGAGCGCCACGAAACGAGCGAGAAGAAGAAAAGAAGAAGAAGAAGGGGGAATCCACAAGATTTCAGCAAACAATGGAGAAATCACTAAGAATCGCACCGCCATTCAAGCCAAAAAAAAAAAAAAGAAAAAAGAGAAGGAAGAAAAATATGAAGATACCAGAAAAAAAAGCCAACCCTCAAGAGAAAAAGGTTAAGGTAAGGTACGTAACCAAACATGACCCCCATCCTAAAAAATCCCCATTTAAACACATCGAAAAAACCCCACTTCGAGCGAGAGAGAGAGAAAGATCGGAATTCTAGACCCCCCCCCCACCCCCCCCCCAAAAAAAAAACTCCACTCCTACTCATCATCCCCGAGGGCAACCCCCCCATGTCCTCTGATTCCTCACTCCATCTCTTGTTGGGAGTCGAAAATGTGGAGTCCACACGCGCGCAGCGCAGCGATCGCCACTTTTCCTATACGTCATCTTGCGGATTTTAGTTAAAGTGGAGAGCTCTTTAGTTCGGCGTTTCTCCTTCTGCTGTGTAGTTACGTGTGCCGCCGCGTGGGCGCGCGCGGTTGTTGCAGGATCCGAGGAGTGCTTTTTTTTATCTTTCCTTGTGTATTTCTGGGTCTACGATGATGATGATGATGATGACGATGATGATCGTTTGTGTTGGGTTAGTTAGTTCAACGACTAGTTTATCGACCCATCGTTTTGTTTTAGGAAGGAAATACATGACATCTCAATCTCTCTCCATATTCCCCCGACCCTTTGGTGGTTTTGAATCATCGAAATATGTAACAATCCACCAACTGCGATACTTATAAAAAAAAAAGGGGGGTACTTTTCAAAACCTCTGATCTAATCCCACGCGCGAAGATTTTCCCTATCTTCGGTACTTTAAACGCAGCACTCCCAATGCGACCCTGTAACTACCGTTTCATTACGAGCAACCTGCACACCACCTCGATAGATCCGCGCGCGCGCGCACCATGCATCGTTCCCGCGCCTTGGCAGGTACCCGACCCAAACGATGATTATTACGCCTGTGCTGTGCTGCCTCGTGGTAAAACCACCACCTACAGTATCCAATAACCATGTCCCCCAAAGATTTACCGCGCGTCTAGGCAAAGTAACAAAGGTTTTTCAGTCCCTTTTGAAATCGTTTTTATCAAATATTAGTATATATTTTTATTTCCCCCTTATTTTTTTATAATTGTGGAGGGGAAATGACGTAGCGTATTCGGACCGGTTTTAGTTAGTTAGCTAATGTCTTCTTTTTTTAAGGATGGAGAGAGAGAGAATTGAAGTTTGGGGTGATTGATAGTAGGTGAAGGTTTTTTTTTTTTTTTTCTCTTCTTTTTAGGGGCCTATACTTCCTTCTTCAATTCAATTAAACAGATAGATAGATTTAAACAATATCTAGAAATATACTTTAGGGGAAAAAAAAAGTTTAAGTGTAGAAAATGGGTTTGAAAGGGGGAGGAAACGAGTATGTACCTAGGTAGTTATTGGCTTTGGTTGATTGGGGGGAGAGGGGGGTGAGTAGATTGGTTATCAAGTCCCAAGGTGGAATTTATAAACCTTGAAGAGACGCATGCACGTGGGGGGCTCGCTACATGGGGCATCTGTTTGTGAGAAGTTTGGGGATGAGGTATTATAATAATGGCTTGGTTTCTTTTTCTTTTTCTTTGGGGGGTTTTTTTTTTTTGGCTTTGACCTATGATTCGGCGCGAAGGGCCCGTATGTATGTGGCGAGAGAGTTCTATATAAGTTCTCAAGGCTGACGATGATGATGAAGCGTTAAAAGCAGTATCCGTCTAACCTACCGCGCGCGCGCGCGTGATGCAAACTATACAAGCACCATTTTTGATATCCATCGACATCCCATCGAGGACTGGCAGCGAGCGACACAGCGATCCAGCACCTCTAAACCCCTTTTACACCGCAACAAACCCCACCGAAACATGAATATCCCACCTCAAATACGCACCACTCTCCATATCCCTAACCGCGTCCTCCCTCCTCCTCCTCACCTCCTCAACCCCCCAATACCCCTCCCCCTCCCCAACAACGCCCCTCGCCATATTCCCCAACGCCCCAAACACCGCACCAACCCCAATCTCCGTAAAATCCCTTCTCAATTCCACCAGGCGATCCGTACTCACCACATCCTCTTCCACCCTCACCAGCCCCGCGTCTTCAAACAACGCCTTCCACCCCTTGGGGGGCCAATTATACCCGAACCGCTTCGTCAGCGTAGCATTCAACTGCTCCTGGGCGCGCGTCAACGCATGCCCGGGCGTCGACGCAAGCTCCGCACCGCGGAACCCGCGCGCGACGAAGAAATCGCCCTCGGTCCACACAATCGCGCCGCCGGGCTTCAGCAGCGCGAGCACGTGGCGCAGCGTGGATTCCCAGATCCCCGGCCCCATGGAGATGATGACGAGTCGGATGTTGACGACGTCGTAGGTGCCGTGGAGGTGCGTGGGGAAGGGCTTTTTGAAGTCGCCGTGGGTGAGGGTGACGTTGGAGGGGAGAGTGGATGAGGGGAGGAATTGATCCGGGGAGATGTCGTACCCCGAGAAGGTGTAGGTGGGTGGGGATGCTTTGGAGAGTTCAGAGAGCCAGATCCCGGTTCCGGTGCCGATGTCTGCGATTTTGGCGGTGGGAGGGAGGGTTGGGGGGATGGAGGGGGGGAGGAGGTAGCCTATGTTTCTGGATGAGGTTAGTGATGGGGGGTTTGTTGCTGTTGTTGTTGGGTTTGGGGGTAGGGGAGGGGGACGAGGGGGAAGTGATGAGGGAGAGAGGATGTGTTAGATGAAGGGAAAGTGAATTACTTGGTCCATATGTAGTGTTGCTTGATGAGACGTTGTTGCTCTTCGGACGCTCGGCCGAGCCAGTAGGGTTCGTCGTATGTCATTTTCTTCTCCTTCTTGATATTCCCAATCGACACTTATCGACAATAAGAACTTAACTCTTCCAACAACAGCAGCAGCTTGATATATAAGCAAATCAATACCAAACTAATACCCTCTTATATAAAGCCAGATGCCAAAGTATATATATTGAAATCCGTGGAGACGTAGACGTTGATTAACATATATGTATATATGTACGACGGCGCGCGTGTTTATGTAGTTAGTTACAAGTTGAAGGGAAGATAGCTACATATGAGGTACTTTGTCGAATGCGGGGCACACGAACACACCGCTCCCGCATGCGCGCGCGCGGCGCGGGTGGTGTGTGGATGGTGGGTACAGTAGTTAACTTAAGATAGGTAGTTAGCTATACCGAAAAGAACAGAAAAAAAGGAAATACCCCTCCTCTTGTTGTTCGCTTGCTTGTGGGGGCTTCTTGAGGTTTAGCGTACCTGTTAGCTTTTTATGCTGTTGGATTTCCTTTTCACAGGGATGGTAGCATCTAGGATTCAAAAGTCCGTCTCGCTTCTGCCTTGATGTGTGGGAGAGGGAATGCAAAAAGATCCAAGGACGAATACGGGCATCTCTCTTCGTTCTCAATGTGAGAGTGAGAGTGTTCGGTGTGTGGAACAAGGGGTTTTTTTTTTTTTTATAGCAAAATCGCTGGTTTAGTCGAACCTTTTACGTTAACAAATTGGGATTTTCTAAACAAAACACCCTAGATAAATGCATACATAATCTTCCGTACAAGAGAGAGAGAGAGAGAGAAAGACTCCATGTACATCACAAACTCATCCAACCATCATACATACAAACCAAGCTTCCAACTAACCAGTCCAAACAGCAGGACCAGGAGCCACGTAATTAGACTGCGTCTAAAAAAAATATCCATCAGCATAAAATTCACCCTCTTCCTCATCACTTTTTCAAGGGGGAGGCGACTTACGTTGTAAATGTTAACCTGGATTCCAGGGTCACTGCTCTTGTACGCTCCAGGGATGGCGACAAGGGGACCGGGGGAACCGTTTCCGCCGCCCGTGACTTTGATCTGGGCGCAGGAGATGTAGAACTGGGCGCCGCCGGGCTGGCTGGCCTGGTGCAGGGCAATGTGCTCGACGCGGAGGAGGTACTCGCCGTCTGGGGTGGCGTTGGGGATCTTGACGCTGGCGGTTCCGGCATCTTTTTTTTTTCTCGCGTTAGTTACGTAGTTGGTTTAAAATGACTTCGGGATTTTGAAAGGGCTAGGTAGTGGTACTTACTCAAGCTCGCCCAGCTGAGTCCGCCGTTGGCACGAGTAGCAGGTTCAGTGTAGATCTTGAACCAGACGTTGCCGCTTCCATCCCACGTGGCAGCCGACTGACCGCTGGGGACTTTGGCCAGGTAGAATTGCAGGGGGCCTTGGTGGAAGATGTTGGGGGTGGCCTTGAAGGTGACGGTGCTACCGGCAGCGACCGACTGGGTGTTGGAGGCTCCCCTGTTGGAGTTGGTGTAGCATCGCATCTGCGTAGAGGAGACGTCTGTCACGCCGGCGTTGCTCTGGTAGTTTGCTGTCTGGCGGACAGAAGACCAGTCAGAGGTTCCCTGGATGGAGGGGAAGAGGTCTGTTATTCACGCACGCGCGTGGTCAGAGGGAGGGGGAGACTTTGCGAGAGATTCTGGCTGGGGAAACGTACAGTGGCGTGGCTGGAGGACCGCTGCGTTGACTGAGGATGCGGTCATGGCCGCGCCAAAGGCCGTGGAGAATTTCATGATGGCGGATGGTCTATTCTTTCGGGATGTCGTCTACTTTGTCGAGCACTGTCCAAACACACACAGCTCATTCCAAAAAAGCCTACTGACAGTCCTTATATATCCAGCCATTTTAGTTGTGTAGGTGAGTTGTATGATCAAGGTCTGGTGTTGTTAAATTGCATATATTAAAATAATAGCCGGTGGTTGTACCGTTATGGTGCCATATATATTACTATATATTGCAAAGACCCAAATTAAGACGCTGACCCCCAGGATTCGGCTTTTCGAAGAGCTCGGCTTCTGGGCCATGGAACGTGCCGTGAGAGTTGCCTCACCAAACCTGATCGGTGCATGCAGGCCTCCGCGGGGCTATCGCTGCGGATCAGGTAAAAACCTCCGACGATGGGCACTCTACAGCCTCTTTGTTGTCTGCTTGCCTAGAGCTTGACCTCACGTCCACAGGAGAATGATGGGAAGTTGAATAGCAGCGTGGTTACTTGGAAGGAAAGACAGATATTGATAAGACGACGCACGATGACCGAATCGAATACACGATCGGAACGATAACGATGCCCAAAGCAATGTAAATGATCTTTTTCGAGATCGGTTTTAATCAAATATGTCCCATTCGAGTGCCCTCGTAATCGCTCCATGTCAATAACATCACTTCGCTAACGCAGCCTGGATTCGCACACGACGAAGACTGCCGCCTGACGGCATTCTGGACCGTTTAACAGCCTTGGTTGTTGCGGTCCTAATACAGATCGGTGGGCTTCTGACCGTGTAGCTAGCAGTCGGCAATGGCTCTCGCCTACGCGCGTAGTATCTTGGGATACAATGTTGCTTCGGTCTCGGCGAGTTATCAGCACGACAGCTCTACCAGCTTCTGTGCCTGACAAATGTCACCTGATTTTTACATCGTCATGGTGTCATCGCTAAAGAGCACCGTATTTTCCCAGGTGAGGGTGTCACCCAAGACCGCGTATGAGGCTATGCTGTGTCTTGTACTCTTGTCCAGTTGGCACATGTTCAGGTTCATTTCTTCATTTCAATTTCCAGCTCTTTCGTTTCCTTGCTTAAGCCTTGGACTTCATCTTGTCCCATCACATGCGCGCTCGCTTCTAGGTCCTGAACAACATTCTCTAGGCTATGAACTAAAGCTTCGATTTCAGCGCGCTGCGCAGTCACCGTGGAGAGGAGTTCGGTATTGGCTTGTAGGGTCTCAGAAAGACGCGTGGACATCTCGGCAGATTGCTTCTCCAAGAAAGGCAGTAGATGGGCAAGGTGTATTTCGGCCGGCGACAGCGTATGGGGCCTAGACGTTGCGATTAGAAAGCCGTGCTGCTGACTGTGGGGTGTTTATACTCACGCGGTGGGTGTCTCGACGGGGCCCCCATTTGCACTTGCTTCGGCGCGCTTCTTCCTTAGCCTCGCATCCTCGATGCATTGGTCTAGAGAATTGAGTAGCTGCACCACATTCCTCCTCGCCATGATATCTTCAAAGTTTGTTTTCCAAGTGCGATCCAGCTGGTCCACAATCTGGCTTCTCAGGTTTTCGAGCACTTCGGGGCTATATTGCGCTGCAGTAGGAAAGCAAGAGGCAAAATTTGTTGGTGAACATTTGTCCAACGTCGCTTTTACAGCCTGGTTAAAGATGTTTATGAGACCTTGAGCGCGTGGACCCGGCGTGTCAGCGATAGGTGGAGCGGGCACAGGTGATGGCGAGCGTGAGTCTGCGGCAGGCATTGTGACATGAATTAATACTGGATAAACTGTAGGTGATCTCGGTGCGTAGGGGAGAGCAAATGGTGGCCATGCGCTCGCAATGTTGTCGTTGTCGCATTCCCTCCGTTTACCAGCAGAGGGGATGCGACAAAGCGCGCTAAATCGGCACGTGACTCGGCGTTACACTAGCTCTTCCCCACATGCACTCTTTTACTACCCACTCCCCGCTTATGCATTTCGTGAATGTATGTGTTCAGACGCGTTCTATTCGCCAAAAAATAAAGCTGTGATTTCATAGCTATACTTGGGTATCTATACTACCATAACCAACCTCATTAAACTCAGTGTGTCCCTTAACAACCATATGCGTGTGTGAATGCACCGAGACGGTAATTGCTCTTCCAGGCTTGTTCAAATGATGCTCTTTTCCCGATCATTCAAACTCCGACCGTCTGGTTCAGTAGCTGTGTGCTGCGGATATCTTGCCGAACGTGTTCTTGTATACACCGTTGGTGACAAATTCTGCCACATTTTGCTGCTGTACAGAGTTTCGGCTTCGGCAGCTAGGTTCTCCTTTGAACTCTGGCGAATTACATATGCCGCATTCTTGGAAGCTTTCTGACCGGAAACTGTTTTGAATGACTGCTGTGAAGTACCACGTTCGATGCACACGTTGGGGCTCAAGAGGCTCAAACCCATGTCTGGTTTTTGGGCACTCTTTGGTGAAGATGAGTTCGTTGTCCCGGTCTCAGGAGAAAGATTCAACTGTTTACAAGTATCGGATATATGCCGTTCCTTGTTCGTGGTCGGCGGTACCCGATATGTGGGTCGGAACTTTCCATCTGCACTCCCTACCAGGTTTGCGTTGTTGGCGCCTGTCAACGATACGAAAGGATCTGCAGGAGCGTAGCCTCTATGGCGAAAGGGAAGAGATATGTTATGCACAGGTGGAGTATCTAATGGCCCAGAGAAGTATCCATGTTTCCCTACGTCGTCATTTTTTGGAGAACATGAGCGTGATGAACGGTGTGATTTACTGTCCGTATCATCATCCCATTCTGACACGGCAGATAACCAGTCCTGGACCCAACACCTGGATGTCTCAGCGGACTTGTGAGTGAATGATTCTGCGTTGATGTAGCCAGAATCATCAGACCAGGACTCAGAAAAGTTTCCGTATAACGGTGTTGACGTGGTACTGTTAGGTTTTATTGCAGATGGGGGTGAAAACGCTCTTAAATTAGGAGACGCATTAATAGTGCCTGGGAGGACAAACGGTTGCTTTTGCTCGCCATTTGTAGAAGACGAATGGTCCGAAATATCTGGTAATTGGGGGTATCGAATTCGTCCGCAATCAACAGATGGGGTGCTCGACTTTCCAGCTTGTTCAAAAATTTGTTTCATTCGGCTGCAATGCCCTGGACGAGCTGGCGAATGCGATAGTATCGAGCTATGGTTCACCCGACGCCGACCAGTATTTGCCTCATTTGTCGGAGTCGAGGATAATGCCGATAGTATTTGTGCGGTCCCGCGCAGAGGTGTGTGCGGTACCTCCAGCGGCACTCCTCCCTCCTCATAGCGGGACGAGGCTTGAACTGGCGTCGTTGGCGTTTGGTTTATTGCTGTCGTATTCACGACGCGACGCGACGTGATGGAGCAAAACGTGTGACCTGTGATGTTTTAGTGTTTTTGGACGTTCGTGCGGTGCACGAGTATACCTGGAGAGGCCTCGATTTCAAGGCGGCTGGGCGATTCATCCAAACGTGTGGAACGATGCCGTTTGGAATCAGATGTGCCCTGGAGTTGCAGCTTGTGTAAGCAAAGCAGATTTAAAACGCGAGCGTGCGCTGTCAGCGAAGTGCTTACATGACGGCGTGCCATGGAAGGCGAGTCACACTGCAAGGGCTAAGTGATGATGATACTCGTTGAGGTAAGACAATGATGCGGACAAGGACCGGATCACAGGCGATGGCGACAGGATGAAGCCAATGTATCACTGAACGCACCAGAGCTGGTGCCGTGTAGAAGCCATGGAGTCAGTCATGGAGCATCCGACATAGTCGCAGTGTTTCCTCTGCATCTGCCTTCAGAGGCTGCCATCCTGCCTCAGCGGTCACCAGAGGCAGGTGCGAACAACCACCACTTCAGATAGATTCAATCACTTGAAGTGTCGGTTTTCGTATCGGCCATTTCGGATTACTTGCTATAACGGTATTGATAGGGGTAATTTTTGCATTTTCATGAAATATTTGGATACCGAAGTATGACACCAGACTCCTCACCACAATGGAGCTATTTCCTGCGGGGACACGACGCGGAGCAAAAATGCACGCGTGCACCGATGTGTACCTGCACAACATAGTTTGTACCTGCATTAGACGGTAGGCCGTTTGTATTGGGTCAGTGGGGTTTGAATGAGGCCGAGGGGAACCGATGTCAGTGTTGAGAATTTAAGTGTAGCAATGAAGGCTGAGTATTGAACAATCTACGAGTATTCTTGGCTGACGACATATTTCCAGAAAACGATGATTGACAGTATGGGGAACCCATGTGAGGGTAAAATGAGGACAATATACAAGCACTACGAGGGATACTATATTTGGCGTAATATAATAAGAATGATTTGAGGTAGAGTCGAAGATTTGAAGGGCATCAAGGCAGGCTGCAGATGATTGGCTGTTGCATAACTAAAGTGGCGAACTAGGGTGGCGGCAGGGGCCAGGCGATGCGAACCGTTCCATCTCTCATCAGCACGAAATGGGCGCTGGTGGGAGGGTGCGCCTTCTTACGCAATTCGCAGCTCGCCTGGTCGCGCACCGCAATATAAGACGGAGCCCTTCAATCAAACTCTGCGACCACGGATTGGGGTTTTTTTTGGGGGGGTCGCGCTGGTTCAGTCAGCGCTGAGTGAGAGTCGCAGTCTTGTCACTGTTGAGGGGAAGCGGGCGAAGCGAGGCGAGAAGAGACGTAGGAGGAGGAACTATCACGTATAGAAGCGATGATAACGTCTCATGCAAAGGGTGCCCTTGGAAACGTCCAGGCGAGAACCTGCATACTTGGACATGATGTGAGTGGCCTGTTTCGGCGTCGGTGTGCAGAGAACAGTGATCACTGACGGGATCATGGAGGATGGCGACGGGGTTGTTGCTTTTGCAGACGAGTTTTGACCACTTTCGGTGGCGGCCACGGATGCATGTAACATGCAACACGCTGCCATGTGCATGGATGAGCAAGGGCCTTGTTATCCCGCTCAATTTCGGGACCCAACGGGTGATGTTTTTTCTCTCCTTGTATCCATCAGAATCTGACTGACGGTAGATGACTTACTACACAGCACGGCAGGGGCATGTAATGTTGGTTCCACAGCGAGTCCCTCGTTCAAGGTGAGGGGGGAAATGACCAACTGTCACTGTGAGATTAGCGATGAGGGGGATCTGGTCCCAAGATGAAGTCTTTGCTCTCGGGCGGTGCCATGGCCAACGTTAATCGTGTGCGACAAGCGGGTCAGGTTATTGATTGTTATCTAGACTTTAGCCATGGTGGGATAGTGCCCGATTTGGATGGTGGGCGAGGCCAAAAGGCGTGTCGAGGACGGTAACTTGCAAAGAATGGGTTGGTGTGGGTGTGGTGTAGTGTGGTTGCGTTATAAGGATGGATCAGGAGCCAGGCCAGGCCAGGGGGCCAGCACAGACTAAGCGGGAACGCGTGCGCAGATACGCTAGTGTCTCACAGTGAAAGCCTCCAATCAGCCCGCCCCTTCCGCCTGCGACTGCCCGTGCCTGACTCGGCATGAATACCCTAAGTACTCTACTCCAACCGTCACGTCAGCCTTCTTTTTCTTCCTGGCCAGCCTGACTGACTGCAACTGCCTTCCCGTGCTCCACCTCCTCAACACCACACGGTACACGGCACACCCTCCCACGGTGCTGGCTGAGTTGAGTGCTCATCTCCACCTCGAGCTCGACGCTCCCTTCTCCAGTCTGCTCTGCTCTGCTCTGCTCTGCTCTGCTCTGCACGTCCAAGACGCCTTTTGTTTGCTTCTTCTTGCTTCTTCTTCTTTACACTCTTTTGGTCTTCCCTTGCCTGTCTCGTATCCATTTTAGCTTGCCTAGTCTGCAAAATCCATTCAACCTTCACTTTCCCATCCCTATTCGGCGCTGCCTGTCAGTCATTTGAAAGTGTCCCTGCATTGCCATCCGTCACAACGCTTTTCTGCATCTGTCACCGTATATCATCCATTGCGACGGCCCTGCCCACCCGCCATCGCGCTATTTCCTCAGACAGCCTCTGTTTGGTGATCCGGCCAGCACGCTCAACCTGTACGTACCTGCTTCTCATCTGAAACTCCACACGGGAGAGTCCACCGTTGCTGCAACGAACATTGTCACAACATCGCCCTCCCACCCCTTCTGCCCTGGCCCCTCTGCCCTCTGCCCTCTACCCTTCGGCCTCTTCGGCCCTCTCACCACTCCGCCCTTGGTGGCTTTGCTTTGCCTTGCGCGACCTCCATCGCCCTCGCATGGACTTGGCCCGCCGCCTTGGTGTATTCCCAACCCGTCCATTTTCCTGCTATCAACGCCATGCTAAGGGCTCTCTTCTGATTGTGACAGGTCACAGGCCCGAATAATTCCTAATTCTCTCCATCCTTTGCAGTGCCATCCCATCAAGCCTGCCTTTTTCTCAACCCTGCAGCTTGGTCTGCTTCTCCAACCAAGGATTTCATTGTTACTCGGTACCTTGCTATACCGGTGCTCTATACCACTCTGGTCCATTTCTGACCTTCAAACCCTCTTTTTGACAGCTTCTCTGGCGTTCGGCACCAATACCGATCGAGACTCCAATACACGGATGAACCCCTCTGTACCTGGCACCCACCGACCTACTCCCCCCAAACTTCCAACCGCACCCCCCGCGCATCAACTCTAGTCAGATTGCACCTTGCTATTTCCGACAATACGTTCCACTTTCAGCACTTGGCCGGGGGTTCTGAGACAGCTCCCAAGGAACCGTTTTCTCGTGGAGCTTCCCCATCCTCCCTTCTGAACCTCCACTCCAGCACCAGACCCGTGTCGGTCTACAGACACGAAAATACCGCCAATATTCATCCAACGTATTCATGAGTTACGACCCTCGACTGGCCGCCCGGTCGTACGGCGCGCCAGACGATGTCGACGACCAAGGCGTCCGGAAAGGATCGGTACGAGCAGCGCGCGAAAGAATGCAGTCGGCCGCCATACAACGACCGGACCAGTCCAGAATAATCGGTCTCCCGCAAAGACCCAACCAGTACATTGCCCCCAACTCATCACCACTACGGCAACAGGAGCTTGCAGTACCGGACGACACCGCTGGAGGCGCCCTTTCCCCACAATGGCCTTTGCCCAACAACAGTCTTTCCCCCGTTCGAGGTCCTCCACCTCAACGACCACCTCGACCCGTATCCGATGACCTACCAATCCAACAACTATCGCCTGCCTATCGCGAATCCTTCCAGAGCGATGAAATGTTCTCTCCAACTTCGAACCACTCGAGACCGTTGACCACTTCGTCCGCGGCATCGGAAGCTTCCTCTCTGGGATCCATACCCGATTTTCCCGTTCCTGACATGCCAGTTATACAGCCGCTTCCGCGACGGAATCCCAGTTTAGGACCCCCACCGTCGTCGCGAAGAGGACCCTCGTCTTATTACACGCAAATGTCATATGTATCACCCATAGCGGAAGAGTCGGAAACACGATCGAACACGATACGGTCGCATCACGGCTCCTTCGCATCAAGTAATGTAATGCCTTACAACGACGACTACTATGCCGAAGACGACGGGTTTCGGTCTGAAGATGAAGAAACAATAACGAGTGATTACGGACGAGATTCAAGGGCTAGCGATCATGATGATAGTAGTGGTTTAGTCACGCCAGCACTCCTCAGGCAAGCGAGTCTTGGGCGACGCACAAAACCCTCTTTGATGACTATCAAATCAGTTGATAGCGTTCCGACAAAAAAGAAAACCATGGATAGCGAGGACATGCCAGACATGCCGGTTGCATTCACGGCAGCAAGAGATGGCATCGCTGGTGGTGGTAGTGTCCTCTTTGACCCTTCCTCCGAGGAGAATTCCTTTAATTCGACCAGAGATTTGAAAGACCCGGAAAAGGAGGCATTTGCTCAAGCTGCTGCGGCAGGACGCGGCGCCAGACCCCGCCCACCACGCCTCGACATTGATGCAGTGCGCGATGCCGAAGCGCGTGGTAGTCTCACCAGCTTGCCAGAGTTGATCAGACGAGCAACAAGGTTGGCGGCGAATTTGGACCGAGGCAAAACTGCCAGTCGGCTTAGTCTCAATTTCTGGGAACTTGGTGCTCCACCAAAGAAAGAGCGTAAATCTGGTTCCATGACTGATATGCTTGCTGCGTTTCCACCGCCAGGAGCAGTCACCCCTAATGGCGTATCCACACCAAACCCGAGACGTCTGTCCCAATGGCCAGTGGGTGATCGTTCTGCTGACACCAATTCTGCGATAACCAACGAGAAAGACCGGAAAAGGAGATGTTGCGGTATGCCCATGTGGACATTCATCACTCTTTTGATTGTTCTGTTTTTCCTTATCGCTGCCGCCGTGGTAATTCCAGTCGCACTCATCGTGATACCTAGAATGAGGAATGGCGGGCCTGGTGCAGCTCAAGACATGAACGGGAATAACAACGGGAACACTCCTACTGTTGGAAACGGCGGTAATACGAACGCACCTGCGCCTGCTCCACCAACATCCTCCCCCGGAGCTCAGAATGGCCAGTGCAACGGGATCATTACTTGTCAAAACGGAGGTGTCGCTATTCTCAATGCTGATCGAACATGCAATTGTGTCTGCATCAACGGCTTTACTGGCTCCACATGTGCAACTGCAAGAGATGCGGGGTGCACCACTACGAGCATTCCTGGCACCGCAAACAATGCTACAGTGGGCACTGGTATTCCTCGTCTAATCCAAAGCGCGCAAAACGACTTCCAGATCCCACTCAACTCAACACGGCTTTTGTCTGTGTTCTCTAGTCTTTCTATGAGCTGCACTGCCGAAAACGCCCTCATCACGTTCAATGGTCTTGCCACTCGATCCGTCCCTCAAGCTTCGATTCCTATCTTGGTGGAAAACGCGGTTATGGCAAGGCACTCTATGCCAAAACTGGAGGCCCCTCATCGAAGCCACGCCTCGCGATATATCAAACAACGACAAGCCATCGGTCAGCCCGGAACCGCCAATGCGCCGGCACGAACAAGTCCGAGCGCAGCAACCACGAATGCAGCTTCGGATATCGTCCAACCCATCTCAAGCAACTCGACAGCTCTCGACTTCGCGCGTATCAGTGTCCTCGTAGCACTTCTCGAAACCGGAAAGCTGGACACTGCCGCGAATGCGCAAGAATCGATTCAGAATTTCATGACGGACAATCGGAACGGGAATTCCAAAGCCAGCACCGTCAATGTTGGTCCTCTAACGGTTGATCTTGTCCAACTCTCTATAAAATTCCAGAACGGAACCACCATTCAGGCCAAGGTCAGCAACTAATCGCTGAGTGAGTGACGATCTTCGAGCCATTTTACTCCTTTATTTTTTATTTTGTTCAGCAACATATTGTACCATAACACGGCGTATATTCTTGTCTGCAAGCTTAGTCTTGTCTTCCACATATTCCCCCAAGCATCGGCGCTAAAATCAGTCGTACTGGTTCCTGTTTTCATTTTTTTTTCTCATGTTTTTCCTTTCTGCGTTTTGGTCTTGACGATTCAAAATATGCGATCTATGGATTGGATCTAATTTTTGTTGTTTTCATTCTCGGGCTCATTCTCAACCTGAATATACCCCCCTTTTTGGTTTTGTTGGATGTTGCAAGCGAGGAGCGAAAAGGTTGGATAGGTCTCTTAAACGGAGACGGGTTGCCGTATATAGTAACAGCTGTAAAAACGACTGGCTATTGCTGCCATTCTGTAGGCTGAAAAGAATCAATCTTGTGTAATGAAGCCGGATCGGGACCTCGTACTCAATGTGAAGCACAAGAGATAGTTTGGGCGCAGATGAACCTCCTTCGGTGTCGGCTTTGACGCAAAACACAACTTCTGGTCTGGATCGTTTAATCTCGACATTGTTTGCCAGCGAGCATTCCAGTTATACTAGAGACGACTACATCCAGAGGAAAGATTCTTTGTGCATCTATTACACGTCTACATCATATCGGTCGACCGTAATGCTGTCATTTTCTAGGCGTTTGTACAGTGGGGTGGAGTTGAATTGTCCAAGGACAACTGGCTCCTTCCGAAGGATATCCAAACAGCCCGGTCCACTATCAACCCATCAACACCAAGAGTTATACAAGTCCAACAATACTCTATTCAGACCCAAAAAGCCATCTCATTGCTTGATGAGGGGAGCACATGTGTTCCGAACCACCACCTCGCATAGTAACCATCAATGGCGTTCGTACCTTTCCCCCAACCGCGACCTCAACCCCAACCCTCTCTTCACCAATCCACAACCCCCCTCAACCCCCTTTCATCTCATCTTTCACCAGCACAATAACAAGTACCCCGCCGCGCGCGTTTGCTTCTCGCCAAAGCGAATGCCTACGTAATCACACCACAGTGCCTTATTTAAATCGCCGCCGCCGCTCGTCCGTCGCCCTCTTGCTCCTCACCTTACTTCCACCGTCTACATCCTGCCTGCAAAGCCTACCAAGCCTGCAACGCCTATCCAGCCTGCAAAGCCTACTAAGCCTGCAACGCTACCATGTGGAAACCTCTCTCTTTGGCGCTCGGAGCGCTCAGCATCTACCCAGCCGCATGGCGTCCGTCTCAGCACCCATTGCCCGCGCAGCCCTTGCCTGCCGAGCAATTGCATGCCGAAATCAAGACTATCACCGTTGATAGGGTCTCAACGGCAACTGCCACGCTTGACCATGTGCCTGCGTGGACCACAGCCCCGCCCCTACCTCGTCCCTCTTGCTCCCCTGTGGCTTCTTACTCTGATTCTTTCTCTGATTCCTCCTCTAACTCCTCTGGCTCTTCCTCAGGTTTCTCTGCTCCCCTCGGTCCTCATGCTGCTCCTGCTGCCCCCATTCCTCGTGCCTTGCCTAGCCCTTATCAGCCCGTCGCCTCCCCGATGAGCGATAGGCTCACCTCATGGGTATTCGACAAGGCCAATGACTTCCTCAACACGGCACGCGGTGTCTACGACTTCTTGGATCAGACCACCATCACAGGAGTAGAGCTCGTCATCTACCTCGTGGTACTCTGGTGTCTCGCCAACATTGTTTACCTCATCAGCGACCATAACACCCGGACTATCATGATCCACATCATCACATGCAAGCAGTCGAGGGCTCTCTTCCTGCTCCCCACGCTTGTAATCTTCGCTCAGGTAGTCTGGTCATTCTACCCGGTCGTAGACATTCAAGAAGGCGCACTGCAATATCTGACGATATGCGATTCGCCCGAAGCTTGGGCAGAATCTTTCTCGATATGCTCCCTGTTTTGGATGTGCTACGTGCGACACGAGATAACCTTCAAGGTCCAAGCGAGGCTCGACGAACTGTGGCAGTTGGTCGCGGATATCTTCTGCCAGTCCCTCGTAGTTGTCTACTGCGTCACTCACACGATCCTGAGACGAATCTACTACTGGCTCGACAACGAGGGCATCACCTTCACGATCAACCTCTGGATCACCGGCACCCAGTTCCTAACGGTGACGCTACCCAAGTTCATAATCACCATTCTCGGTGTCTTCTTTCGCGTCGTGTGGTACGTCTTGACCTGCATCCCTGGGTGGCTCCGCAAGACGATCCCCAGCATCATCAGAGGAATCCCGGGCACGATCTCCCTCATCAACAACCTCGCCTGGATCACGCTCAAGGCCTACTACGAGGTCCTCTGCGACGCGTACGTCGGGACACACAACATAACCTGCGCGACCTACACCAGATACCGCGCCAGCACGGCCCACACGTACATCTCCCCCGTCTTCCCCGGTCTCGTGCTCCTCAGCATCAAGCTCCTCTGCCAGATCCTCTGGACGATCCTCGTCCCAGTCGGCAACCACCTCTACATGCGGCTCCTCCAGCGCCTCCCATCGCTCACGACCGCCGCCGACCTCCACCACACAGTCGAAGCGTGGTCGCTCAGCCTCGCCGAGCGCAAGTACCTGCTCGCGCAACAGAACCACTTCGAAGCCCTCCGCACGTGCACCGACCCAGCCGCCCAAGACCAGCTCCGCATCCTCGGCGAGCGCGCCGTCGCGCTGCGCGCCTCCCTCGTCGAGGCCGTCTACCAGATGAACTACCTCCGCCGCCTCGTCGTCCACCTCACCAACTACGCCTACGAGCACCGCATGTTCAACCCCCTCCTCGACTCCGACATCCTCGCGCGCGGCATCTTCGCCGACTCCCCCGTCATCCTACACCCAGACCACCAGAACCCCTCAACGGGCTACTTCTTCTCCGCACAGTCGTCCTCGCACCACCACGGCCACCACCTCGCCAGCGTCTCCGACCACTTCGACCGCAACCGCCGCATCCGCGCAGACGTCGCTACCCGGCCTCTCCGCAACTCCATCGACCTCTTCAAGCACCACGACGACCACCACGACGACGGCCTCCACCCCTTGCACATCGCGTTCCCCGGCTTCAACCCCCCCGTCGCCCTTGACCACCACGACCCCTTCGCCGCGCACGAGTGGCGGTGGCAGCAGCAGCAGCGCACGAGCGACGCGGCGTTCGGTCTGAGGAAGGACGTCGTGTGTCTCGAGGATCTGGCGGCGAGGGGCGAGGTGTGGAAGTGGGATTTTTGCGGCGGCGGCGCGGGAGGAAAGATGAAGGGGATTCCCGAGGAGAGGGGGAAAAAGTTCCCTTGGAACTAACTTTTGAGAGACGTTTTCTAGTTTCTCTCTCTGTTCGTCTGTTTGTGTGTGTGTGTGGCTTCGGGGCGTGCATCTCTCTCTCTCTCTCTCTCTCTCTCTCTGTCGCTCGCGTGAGCGAGCAAGGCTTCTTTTGTTGTTCGTTCGTTCGTTCGTTGGGTGCTTTTGGATGATTGGAATTTTTGGTGTAACGGGACATCTCACGTACCCCTCGAATGTCGTTTGTATAGCGTGTCGGTGGCGTGTTTGGATTTGTTATGTCGTGTTTCTTTTTTCTCATGTCGGATTGTTTGAACAAGGGTTTTGTTTGGTCTACGTGATTTTGACAACCCCTGGATATACCCCCCCGCGCGGTCTTCTTAGACTGGGGGATGGGGGGAAATTCGACGGGGGATGGATGGATGGATGAATGGATGGATGGATGATGGAAATTGTATGAAAAAAAAAGCTGGAAAGAACAATGGTTTTAATTGACAACAACAACAAAAACAATTCAAAAGGAATTATAATTCAACTGTTTTCGATTGACGTTGGCCGTGACGAAAGGAAAGTCGATTGGAATGGTACAGTATGGTGTAAGGCCATAACATGAACATTTGAAAACAACATCCTTTACCATGAAAAAGAATTCAAAAGAAGCAATGGGTATAATAGAATCCAATTCCATAAATATTACCGCCCCCACCTAGCTAAATAATTCCCCAACTCCACCTCCATTACATACCCTCACTCACTCACGTACGTACTCGCCTCAAAACCACCTCCTGGCCTCCAATTTCTCCCAAAGCCTCCCCTTCTCCACCTCCTCCCTAGGCCCAATAAACTCTAGCACCTGGCCATTAGCCCCGATCCTGATATCCAAGTCGAAGATGTCGTTAACCTGTCTTCCCTCGTCTCGAGTACCCAGGCTAAAGCAGGCCCGCACTCGAACACCGCCGGGCCGCGCCTTGGCTCTCGGGCTGAGGTGCGGCGCAATGTCCTCCGCAACGCGGTATGCAAGTGCCGAAGGCCGGAATCGCGTCTTCAGAGCCACCGCCCAGCGGTTGTATTCCTGCGCACGAGGCTCAATGCCCGTGTTGGGCATGATGAAGGCTGGCATGACGGCCGGATCAACAGGCGACCGCGGGGAAGGAGAGGCCGGGGGTGTGGTGATGACAAGAGCGGTGGATGCGGGTGATCGCGTGTCCATCCAAGATTGAATAATCTCCGTGTCGCGGTGCGAATCCTCAAAGTGCGTGAGCAGCCAGAAGGACATGATGAGAGTTTTCAGGTTATGGAAGAACCGCAAAGGGTAAAGGATCGGTAACGTTATTGGTGTCATGTACGATAATATCGGCGCACCGTTGTAGCCGCAAAGCTTGAGCTCTTCGATAGTCGAGGCGTGATGTTGGCCAATAGTGTGGAGGAAAGCGGGCGACTCGTCCCAACCGTACTTGGGTCTGAACTCGAAATCAAGTGGGATCTTTGTCCTACTCTTGTGGGCAGCTAGGATAGCATCATAGTCCTCCCGCTCGAGGCTCAATGTCGGATCTGGAAGTGGGCCAGGATCGAGCGCAGCCAAAAACTCCCCTCGCGGGCCCCATGTATTGCCCACTGGAAAGCAGACCCCAATAAGGACGAGTTTCTTCAAAGGCGAATAGTGGAGGGCGCGTATGATTTCTCGCTTTTCGTCTCTTGCAATCCCGCCTTCGATCTTCAGTTGCTCCACCTTTTTCATATACGGAGCAAATTCAGCTATAAAACGGCGGCGGCGGATACGTTCAAGATAATAATGGGGGCCTTGGAGATCATCAGTAAACGTCTCCCCATCTCCAGAGTAAAAGTTGTCCAGTCGAAGATCAATAATGGTATTGCCAAGATGAGCAACCACGTCACGCGTCCGGGTCTGTAATTCAGTACTAGGCTTGGCGTGAGAATAGAATCTGTCGATTGGCCATGCCAGGCATTGGAGTTTAGGGTGAGCCTCCATGAAATCCAAAAACATGTCCTCTAGCAAAAACACGCCATCAGGCAATACTGTATCCGATACCACGGTGTTGCGGAGTTGAAAAGCACGCAAGTGAGGAAACCTTTGCTGGGATAATTGTTGCATAGTGGCGAAGGCATGTGTAGTATCTAACGAGTCGCTCTTGCGCCACAAAATCCAATCGAGGTTGAGACTTGTCAGTGTTTTCGCAGACTTTTCGATTAGGAATTTGATCGGGTTTATGGGAGAGTGTTGCGGCACTTAAATGCGTACAAAGTTAGTCAAATCCAACCACGCGTGTCTTATAGATGCCCAAGGTTTCACGGTGTCTCTCTACATGGAGTGTCCACGTGTTCTATCGCTTTTGCATTGGAAACATACATACCAAGTGGAACAAGGTTGTCCCCATTAATTAATGACGAATCGACTGAAAGATCTTCCCAGATGATTTGGTCGAAGCTCTCCGCTTTGGCTTTCATCTCTTCGGTGGAAGGTAGCACCCATCGTGGAGGGGCGTTCATCGTAGAATACTCCACCGTCGACCAGAACCAGCCCCCCGCACCATTATGCAACCGTCTTGAATGACCGGCACGAGATAATCGAAACTCCCCAGCATGCATTCTATTCGTGTCCGGGTTATTTTTAGTCTCCGCTCGAAGTCTGCGCAGACGTATTGATTGCAGTTTGGACGCGTACTCTGGGGAGTCAAACGCAGTGTCAATGTTGGTGAGAGAGCAGCTTTCGAGCCACAACTTGCGTAGAGGCAGACGCTGGGGCCGATGAGGATTTAGGAAGGCGCTCAACAATATCCTCGTTATATGATAGTGTCCGTAAATTATCCGCAAGGTGTGTACGTTGACCAGATTTGGTATCGCGCGCAAGAGAAGGGCATGGAGGCGAGGATCTTGAGATAGCGTATCGGCATGGAAATGCTGAACGGGCAGCTCTGAGAATATGTTGGGGGCAGGTAGATGGCAGCGATGGGTAAGGACGTGGACATTGGCGGCTAAGGTAGGATTTCTGTTGCATATGTTAGTCAACCTCTGGGCCGTACATGGCAAGGGAGCACTTTGGGAGACCCAGTCTCATCTCTGAAGTATCGCGTGGTATGTAGGCCCCCAACGTGCCGCCCGACATTGACTCTGTGTACACATACGTTGCCAAAAAATGTAGCTTCTCTATAATGGGAGTGTCATCATGTTCGTCGGGCTCGCCTTGCCCTCGGTCCCCGTACAGGTGACGGGTCTGATCGTTTAGGTGAAGGGTCCACTTGTCGACGAGGACAACATGGTGCCAAAGAGGTTTGGAGGCATGTTGATATAATTTTTTTGATACAAGCGCGGCATCTTTGAGCTCGGGAACGGACAAATAACCACTAAAGGTACAAATGACGAGTTAGTAAACTGGGAGCAAAGATTATCTGATAGAGCTACAGGTCCTCGGTATTTGATATGGAAGGGCGTCTGAGAAGAGTGAAGGCAGGATGTACGTACAAAATCAGATCGAGGAGCTCTCTCGGAAGACGTTCAATCTAGACTCTATTAGCCAAAAATAGAATGTAGGTGGGATGGTTGCAGAAGTTGCATGTGAAGGGATACAGTGTAGATGGATAGGGCATAGCAGGCAGGGAGGAGAAGGGGATTCAACATACTGAGGAGCCATGAGTGGTCTGGCCCACATCATCAGCCGTCATGATGGGTACCTAGGTAGTTGTGTCTTGCACATGAGGATACGGTGACAGGAAGGATGGCGTGCGCGCAGTTGGAGGTTCAAGAGCTTTGGCTGTGACATGTGGGGGCCGCATCGTCATTTTCCCCACCATGACCCCTGTCACCTCCGTGAACCACCACCACCTAAAGACCTACACGTACTGTACTGTACCTAGGTACCTATCCTCGCAACAGCAAAGCACATTATGAAAACTAATAATAGAGATGACTGACATGCATGATGAACTGCAAGCTACATATTTGCACACTACATAATTGAAGCACCAACCATTGGATACAAGAGCAAAACGATGTGAAACCCCAAACGGTCTAAGCGCTTGTGACTCTGCATCAGAGACATGTTGCACACTTCTGACTGGGAGCTTGGCAGATGATATCCCCAGGTACAAACAGCATCTGGAAAAGAACAATACTCATGTGGCTTCCACGAACTTGGAATGCGCGGGAATCGGAATCGGAATCGGAACGTAACCATAATCGGCATCAACGCCCTAAGAAATCCAAATGATCAAAAGTCTCTGCAAAGAAAGCCCGCAACAAAAGGAAAAGAGAAAAAAGAAAAAGAAAGTCTCCGTGCATCTGTAAAGCAGCGCAAACGGAGAAAGCCTAGGCCATGTAAATGGGTGTACATGCATATGTGTAACTGCGCCATACAAAGGCAACCTACAACTTCATGGCGAGCCAAATTCCCAGCAAAATGGAGCAACGGCCTGTGTGTTACACCCGCTATTTGACAGCTGGTACAACACAAACGTAGAAAGCGCGGGCTACTCTTCATTCCTATTTGTCGAGCGTGCCTTCCCATGGCGGTCATTCTGTCCCATATAGCCCACACCTCGAGCCGTATGTGTCTTCTTCCTTCACCGACAAACATACAGAAAAAGAGCAGCAAACCATGAACATGGAAAAGCCGGCTTCTTTTCAGCTCATGTATCGTCAAAATTGGCTGCACTTCATACTGAACGTCCTTGTTTGTGTCGTCACTGTTCCCTATCGTCGCTCCTTCAAACTATACACCTGGCGGCCTCTGCAAAACCTCCGCGCTGCTGGCAACGATCGTTCAGTCGCCATACCTCTAGTCCGAGATTTCCAAGCAAACAAGTATGCAGAGTTGCAGTCTGTTCAAGTCGCTGTCAGTAACTCTCTGATCAAAATGGCAACCTCCGGGTCGTCGCCGCATCACTGATTCAGAAAGGGGTCGTTCTGTGCTGGGGCCGCGCTTGCCGTGTTGCCATGGACAAGAAACTCGAACGCGATTTGGATGATAGAGGCCCTATGGTGGTGAGTACCCGGAAACAATCCAAGAGTGTTCACTGACTTTGCACAGTAAGCGAGTATTCCATGTTGTTGTTGTACTGATTTGATGTTTGATCGTCTCCAATAGATACCTCACTGAGTTGCTCTCTCTGGGCAGTCATAACCTCGATTCAGACAAAGTCAATTCTCGATGATCTTCCGAACAAAGGAGAGCTTGTCTCCACGTTATTGGAGGACGATTTCCAGCGGACTCTCCGAACCATCTTGCGATACCGAAAGAGGCACCGTACTAGCCATTGGGTGATGCTCTTTCTTTGGCAGTTCCCGTCCATGTGTATGTTATGCCCCGAGTACAGAATTGTCTGTCATGGAGACACCACATGGCGTGGCCTATTGAGATACTAATAATAATCCGTTGGAACTGGCTATTTGTTTTTGACTAACTGTATACCTGTACCTTAGGTATGAGCTACGCTTGGACTACTTTTATCGCTGGATTGACAATATACCTTTGCAACCCCTTCATTCAGCACGAGCCCTGGAGCAACCGCCACAAGGTGAGCATGATGCTACGAGTTTTGGGCAGAGTATGAGCGAAACAAGACTGACTACAGGTATAGGTTGCAATCCTCTACTTGTGCGTTGGCGGCTTTGGCACATTAGCTTACATTCTGTCCTTGATCTTTGTATACGTTGGTGAAAAAGATTTCGAGCGATCTGCAGCCAGCTCGCGGGTCAATACGAATGCCAGTGGAGAGGATGGTCGGCAGGCGGGCGTGGAGAACGACCCTGTGCAGATCACTCGCGCGAGAACTGTCGCTGAGGGCGGCGCGAGCCAATCAGGATGGGGCTTTGGACACGTCGGTCCCTCAAAGCGGCAGCTGCTAATATGATGCTGTGAAGAGGTAGCATTGTAGCGTAGCTCACCGACCAAGAAACTCTTGGGACAAGAGGGGGCAGTTGATGAGGGCAGGTGGGAAGTAGGCGAACCCCTGGCGATCGACATGTGGCGGGATGCCGGAGTTTAATTCGATGCTTCCGCGATATGGTTATACTACTGTATGCTCAGCTGAATCCTACACCCATCGCTCTACCTTGCATTCGTTGGTCCAGTGATCTTTTGCTAGCTATTGAACAAGAACTGCTCTGGCCATTAAAATAAACATTGCGCCACAAGATGGTCCAACACTCCAGCGCGGCTCGCCACAGTCGGAAAGCTTATCGGTTCTCATACCAATGACAGCGCGCAGAGAAACGTTTAATGTAGCGAATTCCAGTCGACCCACCCAATCAAGAATGCTCCCTTCCTGTGGCCCCATTCCGGCTAAGCGTTCAGGGACCCCTCAACGACGTCGCCTCCCCCGATTTTCACCTCCCCTTTGCGGCCACCCAACTTGACCTATCACCTACCTTTGTAAGATTCGTACAGTAGTCCTCGGAGGCCAAGTCAACGGATGGGTGGGCGGCAACCCCCTCTGTGGGTCGTGATGGGCCCATGTGAATGCAGGCTGGCTTGCGGTAATGATGCGCGAAACAGTATGGGCTCTTGAGCCCCAGTGATTGGTCGCGTAGTCGGGCGGGTGATTTGCTTCAACTTGTCTATGTACTAATGTAGGGTACGGGGGTTCACCATGGTACGGTATAAAACTCTCCCACCAGCCGGTTCCATATGAAAAGGTGACAGGTACCACAGCGTTCCTCTTCACCCTCGTTCGCCTTTCTGTCGCTCTCTGTCGGACAACCCTCGATCGATCCCAACCCTCTCCCCTTTTCAACTCAAGATGGTTGGTTTTAAAGCTATCGCGAATGCGGCGTTTGCTGCGACTGTGCTCTCTGCGCCGACCCAGCAAGAGAAGAGGCAAGCTCCTGAAGGTGTCCCGGACTATGTTTTGAAATATGGTGAGTTTGGAATTTACCTTCTCCCTCATGTTTTTTTTTTCGTATCATGATTCGGAAAAGAGGAGGAGAGTTCGCATTTTCCTAAACCCGCGAAATGCTCCGTTGGATCTGCGCTGGGCGTTTGAACGGAGATCCGTCAGCTACGATCTACACATGTGCATAGTCCGACATCCGAATGTGGAAAATGTACACTCACGCACCACTATCATGGCTTCCACCCACCATAAAAAGAAAGAAACAAAAAAGGGGGAAATGAAATATGAAAACACGCAAACAAACAAACAACAAGCTAACCCACCGACCCACCAGCCCCAATAGTTTACCTGCACTCCCAAGACCCATACCTCCCGTCCGACTTCCAAACACACCTCACGCACACAACTCCCAAAGTAGGCTTCAACGCCGTCTCGGGACCATCCCCCTTAACCCTCGACAACCTCAGCCAACTCGGCAGCGACGTCTACCTCACCTCCAATGACGACGTAACCACCAACCCCTCCTGGATCAAAGGCGTGAGGCCCGATAGCTCGGGCAAAACCAACGACGCCATCACATCCGCCATCATCGTCAACGACAAGGGTTCCGGCAACGTCGACGCCTTCTACTTCTACTTCTACACGTACAACTGGGGCGGTCTGGTCGCGGGGCTCAAGGACCTCAACTTCGGCAACCACGTCGGCGACTGGGAGCACAACATGATCCGCTTCTCCAACGGGGTTCCCCAACACGTGTGGTACTCGCAGCACGCCAACGGGCAGGCATTCCAATACAAGGTGACGGAGAAACACACCGACAACCTGCGCCCCATCGCCTACTCGGCCAACGGCTCCCACGCGCAATACGCCATCGGCGGCACCCACGACCACACCATACCCAACCTCAACCTCCCCTTTGGCGTCCTGGAAGACTACACGGAACGCGGCATCCTATACGACCCTCTACTCGCGGCGTACTACTACAAGTTCGACGCCGCCGCCAACTCCTTCACCCCCTACCAGGAGGGAACCCCGACGAGCTACCTCGACTTTGCGGGCCGCTGGGGCGACGAGGAGTACCCCACCAGCGATAAGCGCCAGGTGAAGATCTTCGGACAGGCCAAGTTCTCGAGTGGACCCACGGGACCCAGGGATAAGCAGTTGAATCGCGTCAATGTTTGTCCGGATAATGGGAAGGAGTGTATTTTGAGGGGCATTTTGGTGCCGAGGAGGGTTGAGGATGATGAGGTGGTAAGGGAAGCGGACGAGGTTGCGTAAGGGGGTTGTTTGTTTATCCATTTGTTTTGTTTTTTTTTTTAAGGGGGGAGTTGTTTGTTGAGTAGAGTGGTGGCTTTGGATTAGATAATGTTTATATGGAGAGAGGGGGAAGGGGATGGGGAAGAAGGAGATTGTGATTTTGATGTTGAATATGTTTGATATTATACCCCCATATGTGTAGTTGAGTTAAATTCGAACCTAACCAACCGTCTTGCAAGACATTGATTGATGGAAGAACGAAAGAGCCCGGCTTCATTTCTCCGCACCTGAAAACTGCAAAATGGAAACACAAATATACTTAAGCCCCCGAATCCCAGAAGCTTGTTGGATATGTATCCTTTGATGTAGTCTTCAGCTTCTCCATTGATTAGATCCAAATGATCTAAAAAAAAAACTTCACGTGACGCGCGCGTCGCGCGAGAACAAAATCAATTGATAATGTTTTTTTTTAAAAAACGTTCCTCAATTTCTCAATATGAAGTTTTATTTCTTCTATATACATTTCAACGACCGAAAATGAAAACAAGTCAAATATACCACCCACCCCTCCTCCCAAAAACCCACAATTTTCCCTTTAACCTCTCCCTAAGACACACCTACTACTCCCAAACCCACTCCCAATCATCCCACGTACAACCACAAGACCCATTCGTCCCACTCAAACCCCCCTTCCACTCCTCATCTCCATCGATCTCCGTCCAAGTCCAGCCCTGCCAATCTCTCCACTCGTCATCATCAGCGCAGTCGCCATCGTTTCCATTCTCATGGCAGTTAGGTTCCTCCTCCTCCTCCTCCTGCTCCCCCGCGCCTTGACTACCACCTCCCCCATCCTCGTCCTCGTCCTCGCCGTCATCACCGTCGCCCCAATAACCATCTTCTCCCTCATACCAATGATCATACTCTCCATCATCATCATACTCCGCATCCCCCGACCCATGTCCAACCTCATCATCTCCTCCACCGTCTTCAAAATCCGGATCCCAATCCCAAAACTCCTCGCTACCACCACCATCTTCATCATCGTAGGAATCTTCACCATCGTCTTCATTGTCATTATCAGGGAAGTCGTCGGGCTTATTGGGCTCGACATCGAAATCAGTTTCATCGTGTTCATGGTCACCATCGCCGGGCTGGTGTTGTTCTGGGTCGTTGTCATCCCACCAAGGCGGTAAGCCGTCGTTGCTGTCTTCATCTTGTTCTGGATCGCTGCCATCACCCCACCAAGGCGGTAAGCCGTCGTTGCTGTCTTCATCCCCATCCTGATTCTGCTCATTGGCAGGCGGGTGCGGGTAACTGTTCCATGGTGGGAGATTATTTTCATCATCATCATACGTCGGCCGCGGCGTCATTCTCCTCGTTCTGGTCGGGCGTGACGGTATCTTCGTCCGCGTTGAGCGTGACGGTATTCTCCTCGTCGTTGGCCGCGGGAGCAAGGAGGTTTTGGTAGGTCCGCGCGTCGGTCGCCTTAGTGTTCTAGTTGTCGTCGGTCGCCTTAGTGTTCGCGTTGTTGTAGGACGTTTTAGTGTTCGAGTTGTTGTAGGACGTTTTAGTGTTCGAGTTGTAGTCGGTCGCCGTAGTGTCCTAGTTGTAGTCGGTCGCTTTAGTGTCCGAGTTGTAGTCGGTCGCCGTAGTGTTCTAGTTGTAGTCGAACGCCTGGTGGACACCGTTGTACGTGTTCGCGACGTTGATCTTGACTTAAAGGTTGGTCGTGGAAGCAAGGAGGTATTCGTGGGTCTCCGCGTCGGCCGTCTTGTCGTGCGAGTTCTCGTTGGGCGTCTGGTGGTGGGCTGTATTGTACGTGTTTTACGTGTTCGAGACGTTGATTTCGACTTGGAAGTTGATCGAGAGTTTGTTGCAGTAGTGCGCGTGGGTCGGTATGTTATCAAAGGTAGGATGCCTGGTTTAGTGGGGCTAAGGGATCGAGGGCCAGGCGTCGAGGATAGTGTTCGAGAACCTTTTGGATTGTCGATCAAGGTTAGGTCCACTGACACTCTTGAAGGGAGCACAAGAGGTAGCTTTGAGGGCGACGAACGCCGTGTTGTTGACGTGGTTTTGGGACTACTACTTGGCCGCCTTGTAGAAGAGCGGGATTGCGTTGACGAGCTAGTAGATCTGGTCCTTGAGACACTGCTGATTGGAGGCCGCGAGGATTGTGTAGAGATAACGGAGTTACTTCTCTGGGTGGATGTACTAAGAGATTTGATGGTACTTTGTGAAGGGGTATCCGGCGCCACTTCACTATTTACAGTTCCTGGAAGCTGGGTAGCACCTGAAGATTTGAATGTCCCCGTGGAACTTTGCATGCCTGTTGGATTTTGTGTTTGAGACATTGATGGTTGGTTCAAGGAGAGCTGGTCCGGCACTTGGACGGAAGTTGTGGCTGCAAACGATACACTAGAAATTCCAGATGCTTTTGACGCTGAACTAGTCAACTTTTCCGGGCCTAAAGATATCGTCAGTCACATAAATGCAGGTAAAGCCTTAACAGCTTGAAATGCTCGATACGTACCCGTCGTTCCTGGTGGTGTTGGCGCGCTGGATGAAGACAAGGCGTTGATTTGTGTCGAAATAGACGATGGCCTGTTGAGGAAGGATGTGGTGCTAGGATTATTAGGAAAAGCGAGAGATTTTGTGTTTGTAGACGTCGGAGTTCTATTCGCCGTAGAAGATTCGGGTTGATACAAAACGATTGGAGTTGTCTGTTGTACAGGGGTTCTTGTTGTCATTGCCATATCCGCAAGTATAGATGAGGTGGAGAAGCTGTTAGATGCAGGCCCTGGACCGGGAGGTAGGTTTGTTCCGTCTCTGTCGAATGTCGTTGATGGCGACCCGGGCGAACTCTGAATTGATGACGGCTGTTGATTGATAGGGCTGAAGTTGGATGCTTGCGGAACAAGAGAGACCTGAGTTGGAATACCACTGCCGGTTAGAGATGGTAACACTGATGATGCGGACTGCGAAGGGGATACAGGAACAACTTTCAACATTGCACAAAGCCCGCTTGACCTATAGGAATCTCCAATGAAACTCTTGAGTGAGCAAGTAAAAACCTGTGGGTTGAAGATAGCAGCGGCGCATTCGGAATCACCTGCGCAACGTGTTGTACATCGTTCGAAGCTGGTCAGGAGTATTGTTTGAAGATCCCCGAGTGCGTGGTTCTTATCACATTCGGCTCGATACGAAACTGATCCGTATGTATAGCTTTGACCCTCAAGAACGCCACAACAGGATTTCGAAGGAATCAAAGGACTAGCAGAGGACATTGATGTTTTTGTACCGCTAGGAGTGAGTACTTGAGAACTCAAAAGTGGAGAATTGGTGGCGGATGAATCAGTCGATAGTGTTGTTTGGCTGTTGGTAGAGAGACTCGCAGGAATTGAAAAGGCGGATTCGCTGTTTTGCGGAGAAGCATCACCTTTACTTGCTGCCGAGGTCTGCAAATTTTGCCTCGTCGATTCCGTTGTTCCAGATACAGTTGATCTACCTACAGTACTGGAAAATGCACTGCGCGAAGTGCGAGACGATGAGTTTATGATACTTCCAGGCTTGCCACTGGAACTGGAACTCTTCGACCTAGAACTGCTCGCAGCCGGGGAGGTAGCCCTCAATGAACTTTGTCGTAGTGTGGGGGATTTAGCGGACGTTGTGCGGGTTGCCAAACTTTGCGATGTTTTTTGGGAACTACTTTGCCGCGTCGAGGTCGTCATTCGAGCGCTCCCAGAAGAAGCATTGATAGTTCTGGAAATCGTACCTGTACTGCTTCTTGACGATTTGATGGACGCAACCAAAGTAGGTTTGGAGATTGTTGACGACACACTGGACCTGGTAGAAGTTGTCTTCTTACTAAGCCCTAACGAGGCACCTATGTTAACCCCTAATGAGGCGCTTATGTTGGCGGATATTATGGTCCTTGTGGGTCTTGATGACACAGCAGACCTGCTGGAACTTGTGCTTGGTAAAGTTTTTGTAGAAGCGGTGGACCTGCTACTCCTTATCGAAGCGGTAGATTTGCTAACCTGGGTGGGGATGGGGGATTTGCTGCCTGGTGTCGAAGCGCCGGATCTACTGCTTGCTGTTGACCGTTGAACGCTCTTTGAAACTCTTGAAGGGGCTGCAGAGGTCGAAGAAGCGCTGGACTTCCTAGAATATGTACTGCTTCTACTGCTCGATAGAACACTTGGCCTACTAGATGTTGTACGTCGAGTGCTTGTTGATAAAACACTTGCCCTCCTCGACGTTGTACGTGGGGTGCTTACTGATAAAGCACCAGTCCTTCTAGACGTTGTAAGGGGGAGGTTTATTGGCACAAGACCTGTCCTCGCCGTTGTGAGGGGGAGGTTGATTGGCAAAAGACCTGGCCTCGCCGTTGTAAGAGGGAGGTTTATTGGAAAAAGACCTGTTCTCCTCGACGTTGTAGGTGGGGGGTTTGTTGATAAAATACTCGCCCTCCTCGACGTTGTACGAGGGGTACTTGTCAATGAAGTAGCAGTCCTCCTAGACGACGTTGTACGTGGGGTGCTTATTGATAAAGCACCAGTCCTTCTAGACGTTGTAAGGGGGAGGTTAGTTGATAAAGCGCTTGTCCTCGGAGATGTTCCACGTCGGGTACTAGTTGATGAAGCACTTGCCCTCCTCGACGTTGTACGAGGGGTACTTGTTAATGAAGTAGCAGTCCTCCTAGACGACGTTGTACGTGGGGGGTTTGTTGATAAAGCGCCTGTCCTTAGAGATGTCGTACGTGGGGTACTTGTTAATAAAGCACTAGTCCTTCTAGACGACGTTGTACGTGGGATGCTTGTCAATAGGACCGAGGATCCACTGGGGCCTGTTCTTTGCGTGCTCTTCAATGACCCACTTGACTGTACTGTCGGAGAAGAAGATATCGGGCTGTTCGTAGACGACAATGTGCGCCCTGACCCTGTCAACGAGCGATCCTGACTGCTAACTGTGCTCCGTGTATCCAGCGTCCCACTTGAAGAAACAACTGCGCTGGTCGACCCGCCAGCGAAATCAAGCACATTCAAGACAGAGCTCGCCCCACTGAGAATTGGAGGTAAGAGAGAGGGCAATTGTATGCTTATGGCCGGAAGAACACCGACGGAGAGACCTATGTTTACTAAAGGTGATCTTGCAGTCGATGGAGGGAGTCCTCGAGAGGTAGTTTGGAGAATTGATGGCGCGATGGTTATGGTTGATTGTGCGGAGGTTGAGCGGTCCGTGGATTGAGTTAGGAGCGATGAACTTTGCCCGGGAGACAGCCTAGTTGTGCTAGCGGCTGGTGCTGTCGAACCAGAGCCTAGACAAGAGGGGCCAGGACATAAGCCCGTGAGGATCCCAATAGACAAGTCGACATCAATGAGCGGCTTCTTCGTCGAAACAGTACTGACTAGGGGGGACGTAGCGGACCGTGTCGTTGGTGTACCAGCGGATGAAGGTAATACCGACAGAGGAGTAGTAGAGGAACGGCATGATGGCCCCGGGCAAACACCATCAAGGATTCCAAGCGATAGGTTTATGTCAATTATCGGTTTCTTCGTCGATGTGGTGGCCGGAACTTGGGTTTGGGGTGACAGAAACGAACTGGACGAATCAAGTCCCACTGACACGTTTATATCAACGAGAGGGCGTGTGGGTGTTGGTATCAAAACCGCATTTCTGGAGGCGCTTGGTTCCAAAGTGCCGGGCCTAGTTGTTGGAGCCGACAGGCCACCGGGCGAAATTACGCTTCTTGTAGGGCATTGAGGACCAGGGCATACGCCTTCGAGAATACCAAGTGAGACATCGATGCCGATAAGTGGGTTTCTAGTCGATACCGGCCGAGTTGAGGGAGACCCTGGACTTTGAATTTGGGTTGTGACAATAGTATTGCCCGCTGTTTGAGATTTGGTCGTAAATGAGCGGCAAGACAGTGCAGTACATAAGCCTTCAAGTAACCCAACCGATAGATCAACGTTGATGAGAGGCGGCGGCTGTGAGACTACTGGAGAAGAACTCGATGTTTGGATTGAAGTGGGTTTGTTTGACGATGTAGGCGGTGGTAATCCTCCAAGATCGAGTAGGGAGGATAGCTGTCCTAAAGCTACAAGGGGCGTTTGAGTCGGCGGACTCCCAAGCTTTGAAATCAATGGCCCGAGATTGATGTTCGGGAATAGAGCCGTAGTTGAAGGTGAAGGTGGCCGAGAAGAGGGGGAAACGACAGGTGCGAGACTGGAAGAAAGTAGATTATCGGTTGTTCTGGTTGCGAGAGATGAGCGACACAATGGGCCTGGACATACACCTTGGAGTACCCCCAAGCTCGCATCGATTCCCACCAGTGGATTTTTGCTTACGGAAATAGTATTGGAAAATCGACACCCAGGGCCTGGACATAGCCCCTCGAGTAGCCCTAGACTCAGAGCAAGGTCCACAAGCGGAGTATTTAACTTTTGTGGTGTCGGAACTAGACTAGTAAGAGTGGGCTGCGCGGTAATTCCCTGTGATGTACTCCTCTCCGACTGTGTTGGTAACGGCGCAAAGATATTACTGTTCAGCCCGCTCAGGAGGGAAAGCAATGCGCCAGGATTTACAAGTTGCGCTTGCGCAACTGATGAAGTTGGCAAAACTGCAGCGCTCGGAGGTAGCGCAGGCAGTCCTCCCAGTAGCGAGAGCAAAGGCTGGCCTCCCTCGAGCGGACGACCTGGCAGACTGCTTGAAGGACGAAGTCCGGTGATTGTGGGCGTGGGCGTGGTACCGCTTGCGTAAATTCCTGAAATGAACACTGATGAGAAACTTTCACCAGCAAGAAACGAGATCAACTGATCAAGATTAAGATCAACAAGCGGCCTACTCACCGGAGTAGTGTATGGACTAGGAACAAGCGTAGGTATTGGCTCTGAAGGAGCTGCAGGATTGGAGACGCCAGCTAGTATGGACAACAAAGGATTCAAATTCAAGATGGGTGGCGCTGCAGGAGCTATCACAGAGCTGGTAGGTACATCGGGAATATTGATGGTTGGCGATGTAATGGCTGTAGGGAGGGAGGGGATCGGAGCATTCCCGGTAATTGCAGACAACAATGGGTTTAAATCGACAATTGGTCGCACCGGAGGAATTGAGGAAATGCTGGGTGAGATGTCGGAGATCTTTACAGATGGCAATATCCCTGAAGCTTGTGGGATAGCTGGAACAGCAACCGTAGGGATGTTAGGATTTCCGATAAGCCCAGACAACAGTGAATTCAAGCCGAAAAGTTGATCTCCAATAGAAGGTGGAGAGTTTGTAGCTGCGGCCGGGTTTTCTGGCTTTGGTAAAGTAGGGGCCGCGGAAACCGGCAAAGATGGTGCACTTGGTAATGTCACTGAAGGCAGATTGACCAGGTTCGACGGGATGTTGAGGATTGAGAGTAGCGGACCTAGATCAACTAGGGGAGCTGCAGAAGGAAGGATGTTGCTTTGTACTTTGGTCAAGCTTGGGTTGACTGGCGCTGTATTTATGACTTCAGATGGTAATGCAACTGGGAATACCGATGAAATCTGGGGGAGAGATCCGAGGAGCGACAACACGGAACTAAATTCTGCCAGAGGAAGAACGCTCTGTAATACCGATGTTGGCAAAGCGGGAGATCCGACCTGCGACAATAAAGAACTAGCGTCTACCAGCGGCGGCACGCTCTGTGGAATCAATGTAGACAACGGGGGAGCTGCAAGCGAAGAAACGAGGTTACCAATGTCCACGCTCACCAAAGGTTTCGTAATCTGCGGTATCAGTGTTGATAGTGGAGGACTTCCAAGAATCGAACCAACGTTCTGTAGCAGTGACGTCGGCAGGGGCGGCGCTCCCAAAAGAGAAACAAGATTGCCAATGTCAACACCAATTGATGGTCTTGCGCTCTGAACTGCAGATATTGACGTTATCTTCGGTATATTTGTAGCCTCTGGAGCGTTTGATAGTAGAGACACAAGGTCGCCAAGATTGACCACAGGCCTCGTACTCTGCGGGATTAATGAAGAGAGCTGCTGAGGTCCGAGGACAGAAAGAACATTCTCAACATCGACATCGATAAAAGGCCTGACGCTCTGAGTTGGAAGCGTTGGATACGTCGTAGATTGCGGCACATTTCCAAGTATGGATCCAAGTCCAGATGTTTGTAAGAGTCCCGTTGCGCCCAAGTTCGAAAGCAGCGATGAGATACCAATTGGAGGGCTCAGAACACCTAGAATATTTTGGATCTGTTGCGTCGGAGACGCTATACTTGGAACAGTCAATGATGGCGACAGCGGTAACGGTTGTGATAGCGATGGTCGCAGTCCGCCAAGTAATAGTGGGACTAGGGGGTTGAAAAGCCCTCTCGGAGCGCTTGGTTGCGGAAGAGATGATGACAATGATGTCGGCATCTTCACGTTTCCTCCGGCCAATGAAGTCGGAGATACCAATGTTTCCAGTGTTGTGATTGGGATAGCTAAAGAAGGGAAAATGGAGCCAAATGATACTTTGGTTGGGAGAGAAAGTACGTTAGAAGTTGGAAGCTGAGCAAGACCGAGGGTGCTCAACACATTCGGGATGCCGAGAATTGGTGATCCTACTCCAACTTGGCTTATTAGTGAAGACGCTGGAATACCTGCAGCACTACTAGGTATGACCGATGCTAGGTGGACTGATGTTGGAAGATTAAGACTGAGAACACTCAGCAAGCTCGGCACGTTAACGATCGGAAGTCCCCCTCCGATTTGACTTGGTAATGGAGACGCTGGATTAACTGGAACACTAGCAGGTGTAATTGATGCCGGCTTGATCGATATTTGCAAGTCAAGGCTGAGGGCGCTTAGTAAATTCGGGAGGTTAACAACTGGCAACCCTGCTCCCACTAGATTTGTTATCGAAGGCGCGGAAACAATCTTAGCAGTACTAGGCAGAACCGATACTGGGTTCACGGGTGTAGGAAGGTTGCTAGGGTTAAGGACACTCAGCAGATTCGAGATATCAATGATTGGCAATCCGTTGGCGACCTGACTTGTCACTGGAGGCGCGGGAACCCCCGTAGCTCTGCTTGGTAAAACGGACACTGGATTGATTGATGTTGGAAGATTGTTAAGATTGAGTGCGCTCAGGAGATTTTGAACATCAATGGTTGGAATTCCCCCTACAATTTGACTTGTTGATGGAAGCGCGGGAACCACCGTAGCTCTGCTTGGTAAAACGGACAGTGGATTGACTGAAGTTGGGAGGTTACCAAGACTGAGTGCGCTCAAGAGATTTGGAACATCAATAGCTGGCAACCCCAAGGCACTACTAGGTAGGGCTGATGCTGGATTGATCGATGTTGGAAGATTGTCAAGACCAAGTGCGCTCAGGAGATTTTGAACATCAATGGCCGGTAGTCCCCCTATAATTTGACTTGGTGACGGAGGCGCAGAAACGACCAAGGAATTACTAGGTAGGACTGATGCCGGGTTTATTGTTGTTGGGAGGTTACCAAGGGCGAGGGTGCTCAGGAGATTCGGAATAATGGCTGGTAAGCCCCCTGTGATCTCGCTTGGTGGGGAAGATGTAGAAACTACCGGCCTGTTCGATGGGAGCACAGCTGTAGGAACCAAGGTTGTGGGTAATCCGACAGACAAAGAGAATGCAAGTTGAGGCAAGCCCAAGCTGCTTAATAGATTCGAAATATCAAGAGCAGGTGGTCCCGCTCCGACTCCGCTTACCAAGGAAGACAAGGGAACGAATGGACTAATACCTGAAGGAAGTGCCACCGTAGGAATCAAGGTCGGAATTTCTTGGAGGGGTGACGATGTTGGGAGTTGAGGAAGGCCCGGGATGCTCAATGGATTGGGAATGCCAACAGCGGGTGTAGCCCCTCTGATATCGCTTGTCAGGGAGGGAGCGAGCATGGATGCGCTAGGCATCGTCGGGAGTGCTAGCAGCGAAGACAATGCTGGAAGGGTTTGAAGGTTCAAGGATGTTGGAAGTTGGGGAAGGCCCAATGCGTTCAACAAGTTCTGGAGATTGGCGCCCGGTTGACCTCCTCCAACTTGACTCGTAACCGCGGGTGGTGAAGGCACCCCAAGCAGACTGCCTCTTGTTTGGGCTATCACGGGTCTTTGTGAGGTTACAAGTCCCGAGGGCAATTGTAGTGAAGCAGTTGGCCGGGTGGGAAGGTTCGGTAGTCCAAGATTGACATCTAAGAGATTTGGTTTCGTCGTACCACCTCCCAGGAGATCTGCGCCAAGTGTCAAGATTCCCAAGTTCACTGAGACACCTAGTGCAGGTTTTTCGACCGAAACAGGCGTTATGAAGGGTAGGCTGGAGCCCGCCGGCGCTGCTGTAAAAGGAAGAACGGAATTTCCGAAAAGATCGAGGCCAATGTCAAGTGATACTCCTCCTGAGCGGGTGGGGATTGCTGCACCTACCCCGAGACTGCCGGTCTGGGGGGCATCTACGTTGATTCCTACCCGCGGAATCGATGGCAATGGAACGCCCGGAAGAGGGATTGTTGGCAACGAAAGCCCAGAAAGAGGGATAGTGGGCGTCGGAACCACATTTCTCAACGCACTCGCCAGTTCGCTGAATAAACCAGCGCTCACGCTTGGAAGGCCTGGCAAACCTGCAAGTAAAGACACAAGTCCTGGAACAACAGATGCAGGTACCTGCACCGAGCTTGTAGGAACAGGAACCTGTATTCCCAGCCCAGAAAGTAAGTTTCCGAGAATATCAGGGCCTTTGCTGACTGTAGGAACCGGGTTTCCAGGCCCTGGTGGAGTTGTTTGGAGAGGCACACTGACACCCACTGGAGAGCCAGGCTTTGCTGTTGGGCCAAGATCACCAAGACCTGATAATATAGATCCCACAATGTTTTCCGGTACACCTGCTGATGTTACGAAACTTGGGATAGTAGTGCCAACAACAGGTAGTGAAGGACGAAGAATTGAGTTAACGCCGGAAAGCAAGCCGTTCACGATGTTCAAGTCCGGGCTTGCGACTGATGCTACTGGAATCGAAGGAGGAATGATAGATGCTGGGTTCGGTACAATGTTTGGCGGTATACCATTAAGAAGATTGCCCGGATTAGGCACCGGCGAGACAACTCCTTGCAGGGTAGAACTGACTGGCAAGGTAGGTCTGACAGAGGGGAAAGGCGATAAAGAGAATGTAGGCTGAGGAACAGATGGTACGACAGAAGCTGGATTCTGCAACAGTCCCGATAATATATTATTCAAAAGATCGCCGGGAATGTTGGGGCTCTGCAAAGCGTTTGTAGGGAACGTAGCGGGCGCTGCGGAAAGTGACAACGAAGAAACCGAAGCGGATGGTAAAATGGGCCCGATTGAATCTGGCACAGAGATTGGAACTCTGGTAGGAAGCCCAGAAAGTATAGAAGACCCAACCGCCGCAGGTGCTTGCAACAAATTCGATAAGACGTTGTTTATGACATTGCCTGGGATAGGTACAGGTGAAGCACCCCCGACCGACGTGAGCGAAGGAACCAGGTTGGTCGGAGAATAGAGAGGAAGCGATTGAGCTGGTATTACTGAGGGAATACCGGCGGATGAGGGCAATCTCAAAGTAGTGCTCCCAACGAGATTCCCCACCAAGTTCCCCAGGAGATCTCCGGCCACATCAACTCTAGACGTAGCAGTAGGTGAAGGTCCACCAACAGAGCTTGGCAAGAGGCCGCTAGCGGGATTTCCAACATTAGGAATGATATTGATATTCGGGGTCGAGGTTTTTGCTTCGCTCGCTTGTGATTCTAGACTAGACACAAAAGACGTTGCAAGCTGCCAAGGTTCAGGAAGCAGTTTGATAAGTGTCTCCCGTGGTAAATAAATCCCTAGGTCATTGGACATGTAGGAAAGCAGCTGCTCCAGTTGGGTTAGTTCGATTGGTGCACCAGTGGGGGGTGGCGTTATCGAGGGTAGAGGTATTTGTATTAAGGAAGATGAAGATATAGGGGTTTGACTAGACACAAAAGTTTGACTAGACACAAAAGATGTTGCAAGCTGCCAAGGTTCAGGAAGCAGTTTGATAAGTGTCTCTCGCGGTAAATAAATCCCTAGATCATTGGACATGTAGGAAAGCAGTTGCTCCAGTTGGTTTAGTTCGATTGGTGCACCAGTGGGGGATGGCGTTATCAAGGGCAGGGGAATTTGTATCAAGGAAGACAGAGGAGTTTGTATTAGCCCAAACAAACCATCGCCCAAGCCCGTAGCTGGAGTCGATATAACTGGCAATGGTAGCGCAGAGGCCGCAGAGGCCGCAGATGGTATGGAGGGCGAGCTTAATACACCAGGCGCCGAGATCCCATTTAATGATGACGGTAGAGGGATCTGTATCAAGGAAGATATAGGGGTCTGTATTGAAGCAGGCAAAAAACCCGACGCTGGAAGCGACAAACTTGGCAATGGTAGCGCAGAGGCTGCGGGTAGTACAGAGGGTGAGCTCAATAAACCAGGCGCCAGAATCCCATTCGGTGGTGCAAGAGCCGAAGACGTAGGCAAGGAAGGCGAAAGATTCTGAATCAACGAAGCCACGGGTTCCGCTACAGATATAGGTAGTCCACCGCCCAATGCTGCAACTAAGTTGGATGGACTTGAACCTGAAGGCGTGGAAATCGGGATTGCAGGTGTCAAACGCGCTGATGATGCACCAGGTATTGACACCACCGATGGGGGAACAGAAATGGCGCTGGATATCTGCACCGACGAGAGAGCAGGAATGCTAAGAATCGAGCTGGGTATCTGTACCAACGAGGGAACAGGAATAGAACTAGGTACCTGTACTGATGAGGGAACAGGAATCGAGCCAAGTATTGGCACCGACGAGGGAATCGGAACGGAGTTGGGTATCTGTACCAAGGAGGGGGCAGGAATAGCCAGAATCGAACTCAGTATCTGCACCGACGACGGAACCGCAAGAATCGAGCCAAGTATCGGCACCGACGAGACACCAGCAACGGAGGAGGCACTGGGTATCTGTACCACCACCGCCGCCGACACAGGCAGCCCACCACCCACCACCCCCAACGCCGAAAAAGCCGCCAATTTCAAACTCGAAGGTGGTGGTGTCGAAAGCGAGGACGCTGGCAACAACACTCGAGATACAGAAGACAGCGCAGCAGACAAGGGAGTCGAAACCGGTATCTGCACCGAAGACACGGGGGGCGGCGGCGGCAATCCAGCGCCTAGCCCCTGACCCGCAGCAGCAGCAGCAGCAGGCGTAGAAAGCGTGAGGAACGGAACCGAACTCGGGGCAATATTCAAAGACGACGACGACGACGACGCCGGAGTCAGTGTCGTAAGTCTCGAAGACGACGCCGCCGCCGCCGCCAAAGAAGACGACGAAAAAGGAGAAGGAGGCGAGACGACGACGACACCGGGGGGGATAATAGGCACCAGAGTAATGACACCAAGCGCAACGCCCAAGGAGCCCAGCAGCGAGCCCGTCGTCGACGTCGTCACGCCATTAACCACATTCGCCAACGTGCCGACTTTGCCCTTGAGCGCGCAGGACCTCGTGGCTTTGTTGTACGCGGCGGCGACGCAGTACGGGTTCCCGACGCACGCGTTGACGCAGAGCGGCAGCGAGTCGAGCACGGTGATGGAGAGGTCGGCTTGGAGGACGTTGGTGTTGCAGAGGACTTGGAAGGCGCGGCCGCTGCTG
Source organism: Periconia macrospinosa (assembly GCA_003073855.1). Taxonomy (NCBI): domain Eukaryota; kingdom Fungi; phylum Ascomycota; class Dothideomycetes; order Pleosporales; family Periconiaceae; genus Periconia; species Periconia macrospinosa. The sequence continues at coordinate 88,437 of KZ805427.1, forward strand.
CTGTCCACGACGGTCGAGCCGTTGGTGTAGGGCGTGTTGGTCGCGTCGGTGCATGTTGGTGGTGCTAGGATGCTGTTTACGAGGTTAATTTGCGGGAGGGAGGATACGAGGGGGGTGAGGGAGAGGAGGAGGAGGAGGAGGAGAAGGGGGAGGGGGGAGGGTTTGGGGGTGTGGGAACCTGGTGGGAAGTGCGTGAACATCGTGAGGATGCGCACACTTTCGTGCTTCTCTCTCTCTCGCGTGCGCGCGCACACACGCGCGTATATGTTGAAGGGAATAGCCCCGCTAATAGGGGAAGAGGGGAGATGTTGAGGATTTGCGATTAGGTGGAGTGAAGTGGGACTTGTAGTGAAACGACATGCAGAACAAACGCCAACCAGCGCGACAAAACGAGCGCGTCGCTGAGGGTCATAACAGAAAGGAGCGTGGGAGAGTGTAGAGAAGAAGTGGATGAGAAGAGAGAGGGGTGGGATGAGGGGGCTTTTTGGCCACCCAAATGTAGTTCTTGAGGGGGTCACGTCGCGTTGGAATATCACGGAATGTGGAATGCAACACGCGACGGGGCTGAGGGATTGATCGCGAACTTATTGCCCTTGAGGAATCTAGAACTCAATTATAAGCGGAGCTTCATTTTCATTAACATCTGTACGATGGTGACAGTGCAATTATTATGTACAGTTCTTTTGGTCGTCTCCCATTTATCATAGGCATTAAGTGACGATGGACGCCTGTAAAAATGTGTATGTGTACAGCCTTTTCTTTCTGTTCTCTCACCTGTCCATTATCAAATACCATTTCATCTCTTTATTATATTAAGGAGTCTGTAATCTAGGACGGTGATGAGGGTGATGATGGAGGCGAGGGGGACGACGGTGGTGCTGGCGAAACCGTCGACGACGGCGTAGGCTCCTTATGCGAATTTGCAAACCTAGCACCATATTTCGTTTGCATCATTTCATCATCTATGAATCCCAAAGGGAATCATCACGTCAGTAATCCGCATATAACCATATCTATAACGGACAGGGAAAAAAATCAGCTTCAGGAAGAACTTACATCGTTTATACAAATGCCAGCCGAAAACAATGACGACGGGAATCCCCACCAGAAGACCCACGACCTGCCTACCGGCTTTTTTGTATTTTTTCGGCAGGCGACCCTGACGGAGAGCTTGCTCATCCTGCCTTTTCTCAATCTCCTCGGGAGTAAGCGATCTTGGGCGCGGAGGCGCGGGCGGCGACGATGTGTATGGGTTTCGTGGGGGTCGAGGGAGTGGGACCGTGGAAGCTCGTGGCACGGATTGGTTGGGCTTTGCAGGCGGAGGTGGGTGTTGCGCGACGGGTGTAGGTTTAGAGGGAGAAGGAGGGGCGGGCGGAGGTGTCGTGGGTTTTGGTATGGATGAGGTAGGTTTGGGCGTGGATTTCAGCGAAGCGGACGCTACCGATGCGAGAATTGGCGAAGCGGTAGGATTGGGTGTGGGTATAGGTTTGGACTCAGGTTTTGGAACAACCTTAGAGGGGGCAACAGGTTCGGGGGTAGTTGACGCGGTGGGCTTCGACGTCGAGATGGGCTTGGATACCGGTTTGGGCACCTGTGGCTCGACTTTTGGTGACGAAGGTACAGCGGATGCAGCAGGTTTCGACGGCTGGAAAGCAGCTGGTGCGGATGGTTTGGGGTCAATGGCCGGTTTAACTTGTGCCGACGACGTAGATGTAGAAACAGAAGTCTCCTTCGCTGCCGCAGTCGCATCCGATGGCGAAGAAACCACTTTCGGAGCAGTTTTCACAGCAGCCTTCAACGTCCCCGTCTTCTCCACCTCCTCTAAAATTCTACTCGTTGTCTTCTGCGGCACCTCGGGTACCTTGTCATCCTTCACCACACTCTTGACGCTCTTTTTTACAGGAGCAGTCTTTGGAGTTTTCTTCGCGCCCGATTTCGCAGCTTCGTCTTTCTCCGCTACCTTCTTCACCGTCTTGGTTTTCTTCGCTGCGGCTGCCGTCGTAGTTGTTTTCGCGATAACCTTCTTCCCCTCGGCCGCAAGTCCTGCCCCGGGTTCCTCTGCCACGACTTTCTTGGGCCGTCCGCGCTTCTTAGGCGCAGGCTGTGGCTGCTCTACCGGCGCAGCTGTTGTGTTCATGGCGATTGACTGATGGCGTTGATTATTCGGCAATTGGCAACCGGTTCGGCTTGTTTCGCAATGGTTGTTTCGTCGCGATGGTGGGTAAAGGAGGGGATGGAAATGCGGAGCAGCGCGCAATTGCTGTGATTTTCACTCTCGCCTTGGTCGGGAAAGGAATGTCGGGAGTGCAGGCAGTGGACGGGTCAAAGAGCGTGGGCGCAACCTTCGATCTCTCGTTGGAAACGCACGAAAAAGGAGGTAGAGTTATGACTGTGAGGTGACTGTCCCGTTCAGACAAGCTACCCCAGCACGACGCGTTGGTACGTCGAGTGGATTTTTCCACTGGCGTAGGTTTTTCGGGCAGGGGTGCCCTCGGGGGTTTCTTTTTCGTATTAGGGCGAACAGATGTCAAAGCGAACTAGCCTGGAACATTGAATGATTGCTATCACGTGATTCTCACTTCCTCCCGCTACATGCGACCCCACGGGACTACAATACCAAAACATGGAGCACCAGCTTAGCCTTCTTCTTTCGCAATGTTGCTAGCAAGCAAAGCACCAAACCCATCCTATCCACACATGCATCCCCGCAAGAACCATCACTTTTTTTTTTAAAAAAAAATAAAAAATCAAAAACCCAAGGTACAAATCCAAGAAATACCGGTATAATTTTTTTGGCAGCTTTTAAAGAATAAAAAAAAATTGTCGACCAAAGTTGCTTGCATATACGTTTGTGAAGTTCCTTACATTTTTCAGTTTTATACTCATGTAGTTTACTTGTAAGTTTTTGATGCTACATAATGTATGTATGCGTTTTCTCTCATTTCTGGATTTTTTCGGGTATGTAGATGTGTATGTATGTATGTATACACCACAACAACAAACATGGTATAATAAGCATCATATACAATCATGATGAACCCAAGGAGGCTGGTGGGAAGGGAAAAAAGCTCCTTTATATAGCGCGCCGAATTCGTATCGTCGTATACATCATGGATAAGCTACCATAACGGTGGTAGTCATCTCCAACCATATTCAACATCCTTGCGTAAAAAAGAAGAAGGAAAAGAAAAAACAGGAAAATAGGTATTTACCGAGATTTCCACTCCTCGAAATGCAAGAAAGAAAAAGAAAAAAAAAAAAAAACACACAGAAGCCCATTCTCTCCAAAAAAAAAAAACCCCCCCCTTACCTCCTCCCAGCCTTAACAACCAGCACGCTAGCCCTAGACTTGCTCGCCCACACCTTCTCCGCCAAGACGCCCAAGGACGACGCAACCGACGGCGACGAAGACTGGCGAATCTCGTCGGCCTCGGCGGGGGACGCGAATTTGGTGTTTGCGAGGTTGCGGCCCAGCACGATGAGGTCGCCGGCGTTCTTGGGGTTCTGGCCGGTCTCGATGCCTGCGCGCGCGATGACGTCGTTGAGCGGGGTGTCGGCGGTAACGGTTTCGAAGACGATGCGGGAGGAGAGCTCGGCGGGGACGGAGGCGCTGATGGATGCGAAGAAGGCGGCGTCTTCTTCGTTGGTGGAGGAGCCGGCGGCGCCCGTGGTGACGACGGCGTGCTCGGATTTCTGGGGTGCGGTGGTGGTTTGATGGTCAAAGGAGCCCGGGATGTCGAAGCGCACCACGGTTGCGGTTACCTCGGGGTTCTCAGCGAGCTGGAGCACGAGGCGGAGCGCCGCGCGGTCGTCGTCGCCGCCGAAGAAGGGGAAGAAGATGTGGTGGCTGCGGTCTGCGATGGGTGCTGAGACTTCCATGTTCCGTGAGCTGGTGAGGCTGATGCTGCTGACGGTGCGCGTCAGTTTGCCTCGATCCTTCTTTGACTTGTTCTTGCTGCCGCCGAAGTTCTTGTTGATCAGGATAGCGACTGGGACAGGTGATTGTTCGAGGCACTCGTTGATGAAGGCCACATAGGAGGGCGCCGCAAGTTTGTTTTTGGTTCCCTTGTCCTCGATAATGGTCTGTTCACTCATACCGCCGGTCTCGCTCCAAGGAAGCAAAAGGAGATCGGATTCTGCTGCGCGCCTGCTGATTGTGTCGGAGAAGGATGACTCGGGAACAACGAGCACCTCACCACTGACGGCCAGATTGTGAAGACGTCCAAAGGTCCGGAAAGTGTTGACTACAGGATCATGTGCAGTGTAGGACTCGATTTCAGAGACAGCCATGACCGAGGAGCCACGATCCGTCAAGTTGACTAGACGTAGACCATACGCTTCAACAGGACGCTTGGGCGCCACGTCTTGGACTGTGGGACTGGACGTTTCCTTGCTAGACGCCTGCTCGATTGATGGATGGACCTTTTCAGCAGGCTTGTAAGAACGCCCGCCGAATAAAGACGTGAATGCAAGCAAATTAGGCATGCTGTCCAGGCGCAAGTACACAGTCAAGTGCTGCACCTTTTGAGCGGATATCTTGTCATAGGATGGTCCGTCTATAACGCTCTCGGATCTTTCCGAGGGCTTGCCGGATTCCCAATCGATTTCTCCTCTCCGGAAAGCCTCCACCTTCTTCTGGTACCAATCCGGGTAGAAGTACTGGGTTAAAGGTGAGGAGAGGAAAGTGGTAATGAGGGCCATGACGACGAATATGGTGAAAGTTCGAGTGCTGAGGATCCTGGCGTTGAGACCAATGTTCTATACTTGTCAGAATCACATTGGGAATAGAGATATAGCACAAATACTCACCAAGACAATAAGCTCCACAAGACCCTTGCAACTCATCAAGGATCCAATGGCAAAGCATTCTCGCCACAACATACCGGTGAAACGAGCAGCGATCGAAGCTCCGATGAACTTGGAAAAGAAGGCAACCACACAAACCGCAACAACATAGCCCCAAACAATGCCGCTATCGAGCAGACCAATGTTGGTGCTGAGACCCGAAAGCGTAAAGTACAGCGGAAGGAACAAAGCGCCAATCAAATCCTCAATCTTTTCGGCGACCTTGATAGCGAAACCACCTTCGTGAGGGCAGATGAGTCCAGCCAAGAAGGCACCGAAAATAGGGTGAACACCAATGATTCCCGTAAAGAAGGCCGATGCAAGGCAAATCAGAAGAGTGAGAGCGATGATGCCCTGACTAGGCCCATCTTGAAGCGCGCGATTTTTGCGGAGGATCCAGATGAAGGGGGGTCGCACGGCATAGACGAGGAAGATGATGAACCCCACACAGGTCAATAGCACCCAGAGCGCCGTCAACCCGTTGTTAGCGTTTACGAGCGCGACACAGAGGGCCAGCAAGATCCAACCTATGGGTGAAAAAAAAAGCTTAGCTGCATGAACCTGCATCACACAAGGAGAGCTGAAAACTAACCGACAACGTCGTTTCCAACACCAGCTGCCAAAACGATGACCCCCACGGGCGTCATCAGCAATTTCAGCTCTGTCAAAATACGGCAGAGCACGGGGAAAGCCTGGCATCCGAATCAGTAATCACTCTCATCATAACCGATCTCACCCGTTCGCGGCCTGTCAGCCCGACTTACTGTAATGGAAATAGCCACACCAATGAACAACATATACACGGGGAAATCGATGGCAACAACCCCTTCCTCATGCTTGAACTGATTATACAGGCCAACCGCGAGGGCGCTGCCCAATGCAAACGGCACAATCATGCTAACCATGCCGACATTGAGGGCGACCTTCCAATTGCTGACAAGGAAGCGCAAATCGACCTCAAGCCCGATAATGAAGAGGAACAGCACCAGACCGAGATTAGCGACGAGATTGAGATTGGACATGGCGGCCGGGGGAAAGATGGCGGCGGAGAAACCTGGGATGCGGCCCATGACGGTCGGTCCGAGTATGATGCCGCCAATGACTTCTGAAATGACGCGCGGTTGGCGCATTTTGGAGAGCGGCCAGTTGAGGAGGCGGCAGAAGACGACGATGATTGAGACCTGTGGGAGAGTTGGTTAGCGTTGTTTGTTTCTTATTGCGCTTCTCTTTTCCTTTCGAGTCCGGAGAGAATGGTGGACTCGATTGATGCGCGAACGAAGGGAAAGTCGTACCTGGATAATGAAGAGAATAATGGGGTTTTTGGGATCCACATGCACAGGACTGATGTGATCAAACACACCACCCTGAGGGGCGGCCGTGGGCGCCGCATGAGCTGCGGTCGACGACATGGCTCGACGATTGAATGTGTTGTGCTGTGTAGCGGCAGAGATGTAGGTCGCGGTAGCTCAAGCTTGAGCGATGCCTAGGTTGGTGGCGGCCGTGTGCGGGAACCTCCCTCCTTCTCTTCTCCACTGGGGTAGTAGGGTTGAATAATATAAAAAAGAGGGAAAGAAGAAGGTGCAGAAAGAGGGTGAGAAAAGTAGGCGGGGGGGGGGAGCTTGATGATAATGAACCCTTTTCGCTCTTAGTCTAACTTAACTGTCTCTCCAACGCCCTCAACCACAAACAGAAAGACGAGGGGTGCTGGTTGGAGGAGGAAGAGGCAGGACAGGGCAAGGTAGGTCAATCCAAGGTTATGCGGGGTACCAACTAGCCAGCTTAACGGCTGGCCAGGCGCAGGGACTACCTTTTTAAAAAAGAAGATGGCAGAGCCTAGAACGATAACGCAACCCAAGCAAGATATGCGCCGACGACGACCGAACAAGAAGTGTCCGACACGGCCGCCCGCAGCCCGCAGACCGACGATCTATCTACCTATATCTTCTAGTCGCTCAGCTGTCGAAGCCTTTGAACCTCTTCCGACTGACTGCAGCTGCAAATCGCGTAAGCTTTCAGGCAGGCGCGGAACGAGGGAAGGGCTGTTGCTTGGCGGAAAGCGTCCAAGATACAAATTGTCGCTGTGGGATTCGTTCACAACGCTGACGCTCGGGAAGGCATGGGGGGTGAATGGGCCATGTGACTGCGCACGATACAAGCCGTGGCTCCCGCTGCCTGCTCACGAGATGGTGCGGAGTGATGTCTTGCCCAGCCTTGGGGTGTGGAGAAGAAAAAGATGGCGTTGTGAGAGGGTCCTGTTGGGATTGGGGCTGGTCATGATGATGAGCGCGTTATGTGATAAGGTATAGTTACGATATGGCGTTTTCTGTGGCCCTTCACCGCTTCTTGTTGGGCCTTTTTTTTGTCCTGCATCGCACAGGACGCATACAGACGTGAATAGGTATTATAAATCCTGGAAGCAGAACTGTGGGGGCGAAACGAAACGAGCGAGGGAGTGGTGGCGTTTGTTCAAGGTTTCTTTCTTCCCGGGGTAACTTAACTACATTCAAACGCCTACAACATCAAAGATCTTGTTTAATTGTTTTCGTCCCCCCTCGTAAAGAGAAATGCGTAAATAGACAAAGGCCCGTCCCGCTGATACGTATGTATGCGCGTCAAAAGCAATCACAATGCCTGCTCTGCATGCATACATGCGTGCAATGTGCAAGGTTAGAGTAGTCCATCCTGCCAAGGCCCCGCCCCCAATACCATCACATCTTGTGCAAATTTGCACATCCCCGACATTGACGCCAAACCCGCGCAGCGCGTTGAACAAGATACAGCGACGATCCCGTTTCACGTTCCTCCATCAACCCAATGACGTTGTCCAATGCTTCGCTGGCCTGGGCGCCTCTTCGTTTAAGAAAAAGTAAAAAAAAATAAAAAAAGGCCGGACGAGAAGCGTGGCTGACGCGCCTCTCCTCTGTTAGCCGACCATATCCTCTTGTAACCTCTGCCACTCCCACTGCCACTGCCACCATAACCATTGAGTGTATAGCCACTCTGCTCCACGGCACACGGCGTGGTAAACAAAATACTCCACCATGCGATCCCGACTACGACGGGCAAAACGCTTGTGCCAAAGCCGGACGCGACGAAGGCGACGGCGAGCATCTTGGCTGATGACCATCCCCCCGCGGTGCTTCATCGACGCCGCACCCGCAGTCGCGATGCTGCATTTGCATTCATTCTACAATGTCCCATCGTTGGCATCGCCAGACGCGGGACTCGGCGGTAGCTCGCCGGCCGGCCATGTTTTATTCGGGGCGCTGCCCAGTACAAATTCCATGGTGCCTCCATTCGCGAAGACATCGCCCCAGCTCACCCACCCTTTATCCCACGTCTTTCCGTTGACCGTGAGGCTCTGCACGTAAAACGCCGTATCCTTGTCTCCGCCTGAGGTGGTGATTTGGAGCGTCTTGCCGTTGCCGAGCTGGAGAGTGAGTTCTGGGAACCATGGCGAGAGGATGAGGAATGTGGTTTGCCCTGTCATGGGCCAGAGCCCGATCATCTGCCACTGCGCTGAGGATTAGTAGCTTGTTCGTATTACTTTGACGACGCATGCATGAAGTGAGTTGTCCCCGGATAGAGAGAATGTGTGGAGGTGTGGAGTAAGACCATGGCGCCGACCATGTGGTACCAGCCCAGAGCCTAGTCGCTACTAAAAGCTACCACATGGCCATACGCCGCGCCACGCCATCTCGTCTCCCAAGAGAACAATATACCAAGCATGAGAAGAAAATGTACGTAGACGAAAAACCGGTGTACTCACGAGGATGTTGCTTTCCATGGCGCCAGCGTCTGAATTTCCCGGGAGTCCGTTTGCCCCTGCATGGTACTGCTTTCCAATCTGCCTGCTTCGCTCCACGCTTCGCCACTGCTCGCCTTTGACAAAGTTGTCTAGATCCGCGGGTACAGCGTTAGCAAAATTCGAATCGAGCAATAGACCATACAAGGTCTCTGAAAGCCAGGCTACATGCTCTTTCAGGCTGCTTTGCGACCGGGGTATACATACACAGGTACGCGCTCGTAAAAGCGGGTTCATTGCCATAGTGGAATAAATCCAATTCAAACATTTTGTCGATGCGGTCCACGAATTTCGCATCACCACCCACCAACTCCTTCAATTTGTAGACATCATGGATAGCGTTCATGCTATACACCCACGGACTATCTTCATAATATGCGTCTCCCCAATAACAGCCTCCACAATTCGTAGGGTCCTGCTTTAGGAACGTGCCGTTAGCAAGACGCGGCACGGCGAAGCCACTGTGGTTATGTGCTGAAGCTTCGGGATTCCAATGATTACGCCAGTTGCGCGAACGATTGAGATATAGATCTGCTTCGTCGCTTTTACCCAGGCCAGCAGCGACTTGATGCAGGCCGAAATCGTTGGTTGAGTATTCTATGGCGCGGCTGACGGCGCGAGTGTAAAAAGGTGTGATCCATCCCAAATTGAGCCAGTCTGGAAGAGCTCCGCGCCCTTCCTTGGTAGATGAGTCGGGGGCTTTTGGGTCGTTGTTGTTTGGTGGTACTTTCTCTGCGTCCGTTTGCATTGCTAGAAATCCCTCCTCCCAATCCACCGCGCCTCGTACACCTTTGACATAGGCATCTGCGAGGACGTTGTCTGCATTGGAACCTCCTTGAACTCGCCCGTTGAAATTGGATGACCGTGCGTCAGGCATGAATCCATCGTGCTTCCATATGCCGATCAGTGAGCGTATGAATTCTTCGTAAGCCGTAGGCTGAACGATCTGGAACAAGGAGGTGTGGCAACGATGAGTATCCCACAATGTGAAGATATCGTCGTAGTACGGTTCTATTGCGTCCCAATCTTGATTTTCACCAGTCCGGTTCGAAGGGATTAGGAACATTCCGTGCAAAGAACTGTACAGTAACTGCCTGTCCGCATCGCTGGCTCCTGTTACTTGGACTTTACTGAAGATGTCTTCTTCCCATTTCTCTTTCGCCTGGTCCACAAGTGATTGCAGGGTGGTATCCGCTTTAATTTCGGTGTCAAGATTCTGACAAGCTTTCCCAGCTGACAAGAATGAGATACCGACACGAGAACGAACTTGACTTGCATCGAATCGGAAAACACCTCCTAATCGTTCGCTCCCGGATACATTCAGGGATTCATCGTAAGTAGCAAGTGTTTCACGTGTACCTTTGAACGTCTTTTTCGATGTCGGTGCCGTGTCAAATTTCCCGCAAAAATATATACTCCAGTCCGGCGAAAGGTTCCAGCCGTTATTGTATGTCCCAAATCCTTCGTAGTGGTCAGAGTATACCGAGAAATTTCCGCCGGAGTAATGCTGTTCCCATCCTAGGCCTCTGAAACTTGGCAGTACGTGAGAGACATCTACTACAATCGATGCAGAGTTGTTCGGAGGAAAGCTATAGTGGTAGAGACCGGCGCGAGGTGTAGCAGCTAGTTCGACCGAGATACCATCGACCAGCTGGGACATGTAGTAGCCTGTAGATCCTTGGTCTGCACCAGAGCGAGGTCGAGACAGGTCTGCCAATGGGTTTTCCACTTCGCCTACTACGGGCATTTGCGAGACCACGCCATACCTGCGCCATGTCAACTAATTGTTATTGTTATATCAAGGCGAAGGAAATTCACTTCGGTGCCCCTCCAGTTCCTGATTCGTGCATCAAACTGAAGCCCCACACATTTCCCTGCTCAAGATAGCCAGAATATGCATCTGCATTTCCGTTTTTTACATCGGGGCCAAGCTTGACCATTGCGAAGGGCGCTTTGGGCGATTCATCAACACACGAAAACAGATCAAGAAAGTGTTTTGCACTTACCAGCCACAACGCCTGGAAATCTATTGCCGCCGCCCGTCGTTCCCATGAAAACATTAACATGCTGGCTATTAGTCGATTTTGCGATTGCCGGCATCGCATATACCAACGACAGAACGACAAACGGGCTCAAAGACGCGACGATCATGATTGCTCTTCCAGCGAAGGTTTTACGAGCTGCGTTCCTCCGAGGAACGCAAAAGAAGAGGTTCTTCAATATTTAAATTGGCGTCTCCGCTTCGCGGAGAGTTTGCATTGCCCAAATCCAAATCCGGAATGTGCGGAGATCCTTGCTCGGGTCAAGTGATGGGTAGCGAATGGGGTTGAAGAAATGTAGAACGTTGACAACTAGGGTGAAGAAAACATGAGGCTCGCCAACACCCACGCAGCATGAACTAGCGAATGTATTTGGTGTATGATTAAAGTACAGGCCCACAGAAATAAGTATAAGAATGTCGAGACGGGTAATCGGCGTGCAGTCTGTTGAGTGTGGATCCTCTAGGAAATAGATGTCAGCTCTCAAGCATACTTTGGGGGCGCAGTGTTGCCGATTTCCCTGGGCGAGTTACCAAGTATTTATCGTTAACATTACTGTAATAGGAGAACAACAAGAGGAAATCTAGTTTCGTGTCCAGTTAATCGAAATGACGTGGCTCGAAGGGGACAACGAATAGTGGTAAGGATAGAGGCGAGTTAAATCAAGCCTTGAGACCGCGTGGAGAATGCTGTCGCTTTCGTAGCTTCAGGATCCGCGGCACCCTACATAAGGGTGGAGGTATGAGGTTGAAGAGATAGTAAAAGTCGCAATGGTAGGAGTCACGATGGGTTGATCTGATTATGACTTCCTTGTCGATGTGATATTTTGGTACTGCAAGACAAGTTCGATGATGACGGTGACGAAAACGGAAGGAACTAGCAAGCTCAGCGGCATCTGGCAACAACCCTCGCGCTTTCTTTGAACGGGAAAACGGAAGAGAACGGCAAAACCTAATAACTCGAAGATGGAGTCTGGGAATAAGCTTTACCAAGATCGACGGAGTGTATACTTGTGGACGATCGTGGCGACCAATCACGCAAACGCACATTGTCACGCTTAGGCTACTTACTGGACAACACCCGAAAGCGCCCACCAGGAAGGTAAGCCTAACGGATAGCGGCAATTGCATGTGATCAATCGCATGGTCAAATAATACTGCGACAATTTGATGCTGGGGATTCCTGTTCGGAGGTTGTCTCAGCCACTTCAATTTCATGATGATTTCAGCTAATGAACTCGACATCGTGTAAGATGATGGCACATTCATATTTGAGTTTGTTATGAAGGTAAAAAATCATTTACGCTCATTTTAGAAGCTTTACATGACAATTTTGTATTTTGAAATATAGGAAAACTCGTTTGTTTATCGATCAATTCATCTAATATCCATACCCAATGGCAAAATCCAGATGTCTCGTAGTATCCCGGGAATAACAAGTCTTGTTGGACTAAGGTTAAATCAGTCTCTCCTTTTTTAGGACTACACCTCTTGACGTTCCTTGCTAGGCTCCTCGGTTACACTCTTGATTGTGTAGACTAAGACTTGCGATGTAGATCTTAACTCTACACAATACAACGATATCCTGGCCTCGCGTGTAGGAGCAAACGCGAAATGTAACAAAGTCGATTGGTAGCACCACCCACTCTAACGAGTCACAATTATGTGTACATCTGATAGAAAGTAAGATAATAATATAGTTACTATTATATAAAGACGTATGCTCCTGTGAGCCACTAAATGCTTTCAAGTCATGATCTTGGCCGTGGTTCCAGGCTAGATTTTCTTACTTCAATACATCACCACGACCCACTCGGGAGACTGTATCCACCGGGTACAACAACACAAATGATAGGCCGCCAAAGGATAGCCACATTCAGATAAGGTATTCCTCAAGACTCAAGCATTCAGAGACAGTTCAAAGATACAGGTTGTACTGGGCAACCAATCCGGAGGTATTGTTCAAAGGAGTGTATAAGTGAGTATTGATTTCTAAGTAAGTCTAAATTAAGCATTAAACGCTACGCATGATGCAAGCAAGAAACCCAGAAAGAAAAACACCCTCGCAATGCATCAAGAACAGATCAAAAGGAAAAGAAGAAGAAAAATCCCAGACCACACTCTCACCCGCTTACAAGTCATATTTCAGATAAACCCCATTCTTCTCCCCAAGCGTCATGAAAATGCGAATCAGCTCCTCGTCGCCACCATCACTTCCCGTCATCTCGAGCCCAATCTGCTCAGCACACTTCAACGACTGAGCAGTGCGCTCGCTATGATCATTCTCACCGCCGGTAAAGTCCAAGGGGCTCCACTGCGCGTTCGGGTCCTGGTACTTCTTGAGGCCATCAAACGACACCAAGTCTTTTTCAGTGCCGGTGGGGAACCCCGTAAGTTGGCGGGTCCAAGCTTGACCGTTGCCGTCCACCCTGAAGCTGTTGGTTTCGTCGGGCTTGACGGTGCGCCACATGAGGCGGCAGTTCTTTGCGTCTTTGGGGACGTTGTCGAAGACGAGGGCGTTGGTGGTCGTGATGCGGCTACCCGCTGGCTTGTTGAGGTCAATGTGTCCTGTCTTATCCTGCACATTGTGTTGTTCTTTTGATAGGACGTAGATGTTGTAGGCGCGAGGTCGGGTGATTTCGTAGCTCTTGGGGGGCGTTGGCGTAGAGGAGGGAATGGTGGAGGGGGTTGCGGATGAGGTTGCGCAAGGAGTGGTTGTGGATGGAGGAGGAGGAGAGTTGGGGTCGCATGGGTCTTTGGCGAAGCATCCATCGTACTGGAAACACTTGTAGTATTGGGTTCCTGGGTTGGTGAGCCAGCAATCCCCGTGGGCGCGCTCAGTGAGTGTAGCGCGCTCGGACGCTGGGAGCGCTGAAGTGAGGGCAAGGAGACCGGCAATAGCAAAGAACTTGGTAGACATTTTTGCGTTGTAGGGTGATTGGATGATGGTGATAATTGTTTGATTGAAGGAAATAGAAAAGACGAAATGTATTAGAATTAGAACTGAACGAAAATGCAGTCTTGTAGATGAGATGATGAGAAAAGAGAAGATGCTGTGTGATGAGGATCGAGTAGACTGAGGAGGACAGTGGAATATATACCTGACCCAAAGCATCCACTGTAAATGTTTCACTTTCACGATACTACCATTGCGGCGCTGTGTTCCTGTGAGACGCTACAAAATAGCAACAACGGCTGCGCAGCAAGAAAGTGCTTGGCACTTTTGTTTTTCAATATAATAAGCCACTTTGGGTAAGTGTGAAGTCAGTCAGCACCCAGGCAAAGCCGCCCGTTCTACGCAGGGGCTGAACTTCTGAGCTCCGCCACCCTACCACCAGTAAGACGTGATACTAGCACAATTTGGGGGCTACCCCACGCTTCTGGTATTCCAAGTACCTAAACTGAATCCCGAATTAGTAGTCAAACCATTCCGATCCTACAGTGACCATGGTTCAGAGCATATTGTCCACCTTAACATCTTCCGTTTTGTCAATACCATACGCATACAGATTCCGGCATATCTAGAATCAATCCGATAATTAGTTTATCGAATGTTTCTGAAATCAGCCTCACCAAGAGAGGCGCCGATGGGTAGAGGTTCAATTTTAGACTGCCGTGCCGCAATGATCGAGGATGCGCTGGCCAATGTTGTGATTTATGTAAGCACTTGAGCCAATATCCATCCTACGCTGTAGACTAGTAAGTTAAAGTCGGAGGGCGTCACCAAGTAAGAGCTGATATCACAGCCACTGCGGGATCGGATTCGACTGTGCACCGTATACTAAGCCGTGCACCTTACCACGAACGTATAATGTACGAGGTATTTGATTGCTGAGCTCCCGCAGTGAAGTAATACATCGTGCACGTGTGTTCTTCTCCAGGTACTTTATTACACCTGATTCTGACTCGGGCGCAGAGCGCTTTGATCTCCGCCCCATTCCACTCTTCCTTCATAATATCTTGGCATGCTTGATAAGGACAATGAGACATCATCGTTGCGAGACAGAGATAATCTTGGCGATATCACGAGGTCGCAGCGCATCTCTGAATGTGCTTCACAGCATTTACAGTGGGGATCAACCTTGCATGTGAGACTCGAGTAACATTAAACACTCAACGTCCCGTGCTCTGTCATGAATCGTAAATAGAATATCTCGCACGTATACTCGGTCTGCTGGAAGCAAGTTTGTGTCCACTTCCGAAACTGTCATTTGGAACAACAGCCCGCTTTGAAATGATCATTGCTAGAACGTGTGCATTGATGGTGGTAGTCTGGTCCTATGGTCGCGAACTTGTGGTATACGAGTTGGCGAGTACATAAGCAGTGACAGACTATTCCTAGAGCAACTAAGCGTAAAGAAAATAGATTGTTCTTCGTTAAACCCTTTTTTCTAAGTGTGTTTACGTTTGGTAGCTTTCGGAAATTTTGTACTTAGCTCATGAGCGTATGTGACAAGAGCGTATAAACTTATTAGAAACAATTGATAGATTTTCCGCTACTCTGGTCGCCGACCAGTGCAAGCCTTTTATGTGATGGACCGACCCTCTTTGGTGTAACTTAGTAAGTGTGACTTTTTTCCTTTTTCTTTTCTTGATATGGGTGGCCGTCCTTTTGGTTATCTAGTCTCTTTGGTTTGTTATTTCTGTTCGCATCTAACCTCCCACAAATGTTGACATTAAAAAGTCGATAATATTTATTATCGTAAGGAATTTACCAGACGTAGAAAACTGAGCATCTGTTTTCAGCAAAAGACGCACATGCGCTGTGCATACTGATCATAAAAGATAACGATCAACATCCTAGGTGCGTCGCTTTTGTTGGCTACGTTCCGCATCTTTGAAGAGTGTTATGACATACTTATTGGGATCCTTGCACTCTGTGCTAATACTATCATTGATCAATGATAGTGGGCAAGAGACGTTGTCGTATTTAAGATATTGATCGACGCGTGTTCCTAGCCTCTGAATCAGTGATCTCTCTCTAAGGTTGCTCTTTAGAACGGGCCAGGACGATAGCTCGAGAAGGCACCTCGGCGACACGGCGCCGGCCCGTTGTGACATACAACCAATAAGATATTCTGGAGAGAATTTAATGGCAGCTGATTTGTACACAGTAGAAAGCCCGTATGTCAACTAACGGGACGACCCCATGCCATCCAACGTGTCGATACCCTGTACCTTCGTGGTTTCCAGCTCAGCTCAGCGTTGCGACGGTAAATTCCGGTCAACATTTAAGTGACGCGCGGAAAACCTTGTTTTCCCCACAACTCAAGTACCGTGGAAACGCACAGGTAACGGCCCGGCTTTCTTTGTAACTAGCTTAAGGAAGTAAGCTCTGGTGGGAGTCTGAACATCCACTATTTATGCGCTGACGAAATGATCCATTACTCTATAATCACACCATATTTTTAAGATATGCTTTAGCGGGCTGTTTTGCATCATTGTTTTGAGACGGGTCTTAATTTTATGTGAATTGCCTTTTATTCGCCGAGTTGTGACATCAATCCAAAATTCTTGAATGTTGTTAGTTCACTTACACTAGCTTCGCCCTACCATACGGTATAGGGGCTGACAACTCGGCTCTTGACGATTCGGGCCGGTAGTGTACTATCAAAAAAAAAGCCTTAAAGAAGCAGAGTAGACTTTGAGGGCCTGATTGATTGAAGCTTTTGGTACACTGGAGGCCTAAGTTATCGTATCCCGCTATGTCCACCCTCTGTACATCGCTTGAGTTGAAATTTCAAGTACCTACAGATCAACAAAAATATGGATGAGGGAGCATTTGAATACCACATACGGTATCATTCCCATCACATTGTTAATTGTTATTAACTCCAACACTCAGTGTATCATCGACAATTCGCCGGTGGATTTTTTCCCCCGCGTTCATACCCATGAACACATTGTCAGGGTGCGGATGATGTGCCATGGATGCCTTGTATGCGATTGGAGGGTCACGATTCGAGCCACTTACTATGGAGTCCGCACTGACAAAATGAACGGACCCCCCTGGCCCTGATCTTCCAAGGCAGTTGACTAGGGCTAAACAGGGGGCCTTTTCTGTGAGAACGTAATGTTGTACATGGGAAGGACTGATCATGCAACCTTGTGATCGCCCTCGTAAGAACGGGTGGGTATCGTCAATTGACTCGGTTCATAGTAATTCAGCCTCCAAAAACTAGTCACTGCCGATCCAATCATTTCTTTAAAGCTACTAAAGATGCCTCGTCGTTTATATCAAACTTCTATCTCTAAAGAAGACGCTAGGCACTTCTTCATCGTGGGTGGCTGAGTTGATTCTCGCAGTAGCTTCCCATTTCAGGGTTAAGGTTAGAAAAGCAGATAATACAAGCATACTAAGGTTAAAAGATCAGTTCGTACAATTTTTCTATTCGTTCCTTTAAAACTAGAATCTCTTACTATCATGGTAGATGCAGCCACGATGAGTCGAGAAGTTCCTGCTAACCACGCCACTTTTCGTTCGAATAGTGCTACTACGAGGGAGGAGCAAAGTCTACATATACTCTTAACACTGGAGTATATTCTTCTCTGCCATAACATTTGCTTTTCACCCATTTTTTGATCTGACGGGATTGCCGACCGTGAAGCTTCTTCAACATGGAAATCTTTTCTATCTTCTTTGGCATCTTCCTTGGGCTATTCGTGCCTACATCAACGACGGCGATGCAACAGACTTGGAGCATATACCGAAGGACACGAAGCATCAAAAATTGGTATGTTGGAATGGTATGGCTCGAGATTGTAGTGAATCTCATATTCTCCATTTCAACGTATCTGTATCTATGTGGGGTGATTAAGCCAAGGTCAGTCGGCTGCTTTTGATTTGTTGATGTTGTTCATGAACGCATTTTGAGCAGTCTTTGCTAACTAAAGTTTGCAGTGTCGGTTACTACTTCGTTATCGGTAAGTCTTTTTTACATTCAATAGAATACTGAAGAGTGTATTCGAACTTTTCAGTGCTGATATGATATATTCGCAGTCCTGTTATGGGCGTTTCAAACCCAGATTCTCCCACAAATTATCATCAACCGGATCAGCTTGATCATGGTTGACAGGAGGAAAGCTCGCTTACTCAAGTGGGTGTTTTTCATCCTTATTCTCATTGTCAACATCTCAGTCGCTGTTATATGGATCACTGCGCATGCAGGGAAAAACAAAACGTGGGTTATGATTAACTTGGTCTGGGAGCGCATCGAAAAAGCCTTCTTCCTTATCATTGATTTGGGACTCAACATATACTTCTTATACCTGGTACGGTTTCGGCTCATCGCGAACGGCTTGACGAAGTATATGCGACTTTACAACTACAATGTAGCAATTGTCTTCGTTTCAACATCTATGGACGTATTACTTCTTGGACTATTGAGTTTGCCAGATGGCTACACGTACGTATCCACCTGCCCTTATGTTAGACCCACGCTCCATTACCAACGAACCCTCTCATGTATACGTTTCAACTTCGTTGTACCGCATTGTCAATCCCATCATCCAAAACTAACTACATTTTTTTAGTTATGTCCAATTTGCTCCCGTTGCATACATTATCAAGCTGAACATCGAACTCAATATGGCGGTTCTCATCTCGAAAGTAGTGCGCAGCAGTTCCGACCGATCTGGTGAAGGGTATTCTCACGAACATACTGTATCAAAGGGCGCCCATCTTACAAACCGTACCAGCAAAGCTCCACCGCCGCAACATAACAGTTACATTTCTACTTTGGATAAGGCGAAAGGGAGCAGTTGTGAAGATATAGGGTGCGAACACTCACCCACAGACCGTTGTGAGCAGTGGCAGGTTCAAGACAAGGACAAAGCGGTGAGAACAGTGATAGTAGAGGGGGGTACGGATAATTCTACAGGTGGCGACAATCCATTTGGAATTACAAGGACAGTAACAATGGCAGTCACTCGTGTAGAAAGGGGTGATAGAGAGGATGCGGAGGATGATAGTAGTACCGCAAGGCTAGCCTAACAGTATTACTAGGGGTGTAGTGTGTAGTAGCCAAGAGGAAGGTTTATTTTTTAATGTTTAATCTTTAATTTTTAACTGTTATTGAAGTACCATGGCGATTGACGGAGAAGAGAATAAAAGATAGAGGAAAGGAAGTTTCTATTTACACCTATAGCTACCTTATCTGTATATCGGCAACGTCACAAACACTTCGTGTCAAAAATCCGCTGTCATTACGGTATCTTCTAGTCTACCCCAAACTTTACCCATTTACGAGCAATAAAACTCGGCATCCCCAGCAAACTCGGAATCCACCTTGAACTCTTCCAAGTCACCCCCAAACCATATACTACGAAATTGACGCCACCATGTTTATTCCGCGGCAGCAGAAACGCAAACCTCGCTGCCTGATTTACACGTCCCATGAGCGGCCGCAGAGCATCAATGCGGCCATCTTGAGTAAATAGAGACCCAACAAATCGCAGCATATCATCAGCGGGTAACATGAGCAGCTGCTGTAGGAGTCCTGGTATTTCCACTAACAACATCTTCGTTCCCTGTCAGTGTATCGAGCGGAATGGGACGACCGGATTTCACTGCATCGCACCAGCTTATTCACGCCAGACGATGGTACTATGGCCGCTCGCAGCATATACAATTGTGTCTGAGAATTCATCGAACTGGGAGGTTGGCATTTGCTTCATGCAACTATACTGCGATGGAAGAGAGAAAAGCTGGACACAGGCCATCGACATGGCCTCTTCGCCGTGATAGTGCACCATGACTGCAAGATTGGGTCAGCCTTTTGATTGCGGTAAATTGTAGGATGGTCTTGGTGGATGCTGACGGGCATTTTGACCACATGACCTATCATCAATTTGCACGCGTCAAGTTACGTGGCATCCATGAATGATAAATCTGGGGAAACATGGCGGGCCTCCGCATTGCCCGACCCCATACGGATTGGAATTTTGAGCCCTCCCCATGTGCCCAGTGGCATGACTAGGTATTTGTATTCAGTCTTGCATGTCACAGGCTCAGCTCCAGGTCAAGTCATGGCTTGTGAAGACGGGACATGAGCGCTTTAGGAAATCGCCTCGGCATCTTTTTCCATGACGTCGGTGACACTAACACCTCTCCCCCGAAACACTCTCCGATTGCAGCAAGTGAGCCGCCCGCACCAATCATGCCACGCCTAAAGAGCATCACGAGATGAAGTTTCCAGGCGACGGACCCTCCCCCACATGGTCGGTTGCTGCGGCTCCAGACCATCGTCGGATGTCACGTTTGGCTAAACCCCCTTGGTCGTCGATCTGTCATGGCGCTGGCATGTGAAAGAACCCCGGAAACTGCGTCGCCCATTTAATAACTTCATGCGGCTGTCATTGTTCGACAATCGCTCTCGAATACCCCTTCCTTCGTGATACGTCTTCCCTTCATTCCTCATCCTACTCCTGCATTTCCTTGGCCATGGCACAACGCTTTTCCGCCGCTGATGTGGCTACCCACAACAAGGCCGACAACCTCTACATCATCGTTGACGAAGACGTGTATGACCTCACGAAATTCCAGGACGAGCACCCGGGCGGAAAGAAGAGTATGTATGCGACTAAGAGTATGCCCATTCCTCCCCTCTAACGTGCCTCAGTTCTCCAGCGTGTAGCCGGCAAGGATGCCTCCAAGCAGTTCTGGAAATACCACAACGAGAGCATCCTCAAAAAGTACCAGAAACAGCTCCAAGTCGGTTCGCTAGACACAAAGGCCGCTCCTCCCACTCCTCCGCCATCTCCACCCAAGAAGGACATCGTCAAGCCTTCTGCAGAGCCCGGTGCTGTGGCCCCACAACCAACTTCTGCTGCCGCTGAAGAGGCTGAAGCCCTTGATCCCTACGGCGATCTCATTCCCTACGCTGACCCTTCCTGGTACCAATCCGTGAGTTTTCTTCTCAAAACCGACTACTTCAAATTTTAAGCTAACATATGTGCAGTACCACTCTCCCTACTTCAACGAGTCCCACGCTGCCCTACGCGACGAAGTTAGACAATGGGTTGAAGAAAAGATCATGCCCAATGTCACCGAGTGGGATGAGGCAAGAAAGGTGCCTGACGAGATTTACAAGGAGATGGGCGACCGAGGTTACCTCGCTGGTCTGCTCGGCATGCACTACCCTACGCACTTGACCGACAAGCGCGTAGCGAGCGTTGCCCCGGAGAAATGGGATCTTTTCCATGAGATGCTCGTTACCGACGAGCTTTCTCGTGCGGGCAGCGGAGGTTTCGTGTGGAGCATGATCGGTGGTTACGGCATTGGTGGTCCACCATTGTTCAAGTTCGGAAAGAAGGAACTTGTTCAGCGTATTGGCCCCGCTATCCTCAGCGGTGAGAAGCGCATCTGTCTTGCTATTACTGAGCCTGGTATGTCCCTCTATGTATGCAAAAAATGCCCTGAAGCTAACAATCATAGATGCCGGAAGTGATGTTGCTAACCTGACCTGCGAGGCCAAGCTCTCTGAAGACGGCAAGCACTATATCGTAAACGGCGAGAAGAAATGGATCACCAATGGTGTGTGGTGTGACTACTTCACAACCGCGGTCCGTACCGGTGGGGAGGGTATGAACGGAGTCTCCGTTCTCCTCATTGAGCGAGAAGCTGGCGGTGTTTCCACCCGCAAGATGGACTGCCAAGGTGTTTGGTCAAGTGGCACCACGTACATTACCTTTGAAGACGTCAAGGTGCCAGTCGAGAACCTCATTGGCAAGGAGAACCAGGGCTTCAAGGTGGTCATGACCAACTTCAACCACGAGCGTATCGGTATCATCATCCAATGTCTGCGCTTCTCGCGCGTGTGCTACGAGGAGTCGATGAAATACGCACACAAGCGCAAGACTTTCGGCAAGCGACTTATCGATCACCCGGTTATTCGTCTCAAGCTCGCTCACATGGCGCGGCAGATCGAGGCGTCTTACAACTGGCTCGAGAACCTCATCTACCAGTGCCAGAGGATGGGTGAGATGGAGGCAATGCTCAAACTCGGTGGCGCCATTGCCAGTTTGAAGGCCCAGAGCACCGTCACATTCGAGTTCTGCGCCAGGGAGGCCAGCCAGATTTTCGGTGGTCTCAGTTACAGCCGCGGCGGCCAGGGCGCTAAGGTTGAGCGCCTGTACCGCGATGTCAGGGCATATGCCATCCCCGGTGGTAGTGAGGAGATTATGCTGGATCTCAGTATCAGGCAGGCACTAAGGGTGCATAAAGTGCTCGGGATGAAGCTATAGGTTTGACGTGGTTGGTTGTAAGTTTGGGCTGGGCTGCTACATGCCTTTCATTTTGATTCATGGTTGGCGTTACGCGTGCGCGATACGCATGGAATGTCGCATATATGTATCTATAGTACAAAAGGATTTTTGAATATACAAGAGTATCATGTACAACTTGATACGTTTTGTACAACCGTATCTCATTAGTGCTGAAGCAGCTTGAGTGGAAGGCGTTGTCAACCCACATGCATAGCATGATGCGATTTATCAAGATACAATAAAAGAGGATGAAGTGATTGAGGACCGAGACACGTAAGTTAATTAGACAAATTTGAATATTCTACGAGAAAACAAAATCTTTCCTCTATGTAGTCGGTCTCCCTCATCTCCATACTGCGCGTGGTCCGTGCGCTGCCTCAATTCCATCCACCCAGCTAGCACTTGAGTCTAGTGATCATCCAATTCATCGACTTCGCATCGAGACCTCACAAATTTAGGAAGAAAGAATATTTGCAAATGCGAAAGATGCTGCTCAATCTCAGCGAATCACTGCCGAATCTCGTGAGGGCCAAATACAAAGAGGCAAAGGCCTCGGAAGCGCTCGTTTTCTCCCCGACCGAGGTCGATGTGATACGCACTTCAGCGGGGATTCCGGTATGTGATCAATATAGATTCAAATAACATCCACCCAATGTGAGAGGTGAAAAATCAAAATAAACTCCAAAGACATAAAAACACGTGACGGTACACGTTCTAACAGTCATACCATAGTTCCAACTCCGCTACTGTCCCTCTCTCGCCAAAAAGCCCGAGCCGCACAAGGAGAAAAAGAAAGACAATGAAGAGCCAAAGAAGGAGAAATTCGACCCATTCGACAACCCCTCGCCTTCCCTCTTTATCACGGATATTCCATCCAGCACAACAGCAAAGCCCAGCCATCTTCTCGTTTTGAACAAATTCCCAGTCATCCAGAACCACTTCATCATCGCGACGAAAGAGAACAAGCCGCAGACGCATCGACTTGAGGAAGATGATTTAGAAGCGACGTATGCGTGTTTGAAGGCTTGGGAGCAAGATGGCGAAGACGAGAATCAAGAAGCGGACAGCACCACGCAGGAAAAGAACAGCGAGAAGCGTTTATTCGCGTTCTTCAACTCAGGTAACAACAGCGGAGCCAGCCAGCCTCATCGACACATACAATTCCTACCCGTGGAAGACATGCGCGAAGACAAGAGGGCCGATCAAAAAGAAGGACCAACATGGGACTTACTCGTCGACACTATTCTCTCGAATGGTGTACCAACATCCTCATCCCTCCTCCCATCACTCTCCACAAACAAACCCATCATCACCACAAACACAATCGAAGGCGTAATCCACCATCCGGCACTCCCCTTCCTCCATTTCGCCCACAGATTCACCTCGTCGTCACCCTCAGGACCCCAATTACTACAAATGTACAACAAACTCTACAACCTGGCTCTCGAAGCCATGCAAAATGTCACCTCCAACAATACGCCAACAACAACACAAAGCCCCGATATTCTCTCCATTCAAACTCCGCAAGAAGAAACCGACCTCCCAATAAGCTACAACCTCGCCATGACCACATCCGGAATGGCCATCCTCCCGCGCCGCAGCGAGGGCTCCACGCTACACGACGAAGACGGCAGCCAAGCTGGGTACGTGCAACTCAACGGAACCGCGCTGGGCGGCACGCTCATGGTCAAGTATGCGAAGGAGTGGGATGTGCTAAGGAACAAGAGTGAGGCGAAGTTGGATGGGATTTTGTCGGCGATTGGGATTCCGAATCCGAGTCTGTACCCTACTCCTCCTCCTGTTGCATCTGCATCTGCATCTGCTAGTCTGTAACTGGGTAAAAGAGGGTATCTTGGGCAGGAATCGGTTGATTTGTTACAACCCGTAACTACACACAGGTTGAGTTATGTACATGTTGAGGGGTTAGGTTAGTGCTCTCGTATACCATCTCAAAAAGTAGATGGAAATACGGATGTCCGATGAATAATAAACACCAAACCGCATTACCAATCTTGCATATTTCATGTAATCTTCTTTGCGCCCCCTCTTTTCCTTTCCCTCACCGGATTTCCACCACGCACGCACGCGCCAACGCCTTTTCTCACAAATCAATTTCTTTTGCCTTTTTTTCTAAACGCAAAACCATGGTTACACACGCGCAAGGGAAGGGCTTATGACGCAATAACGTAGTCACAATGTGTATGCAGGACTAGCTGAGGTGTGAGTAAGCAGTTGTCATGATTGGTAGCTTTGGCTCAGTAATCAGCACGCGTGTGCTCGCGCGCGCGCTCGGCGTTGAGGCAAGATTGGAAGATTAAGGATAATGGTAACATAGGGTTAGTTATTTGGAATTCTTGGGATTGAGGGTAGGTCGAGTGGGGTATAAAAGGCGTTGGATGGAATAAAGGTAAGTTGAAGTTTCATTTACTACCGACATATTTTTTTGGGCTACATCTTGCTGCTACTTTGCGAAGTATTAACTATATTTTTGTTAGAGAGATATTTTTTGTTGTTGCTGTGTGTTGTGTGTGTGTGGAACGGATTGAAATATCAGATATCAAGTTGATTGAAGACATACACACGCACATACGAGACAGGAAGATCGTATAACAAGACAACTTGAGGTCCCCAAACAATCCCCCTAGGACCACACTCGAAACCCCTCAACAGAACGAGCACCACCTTCTCCAGGAGAAAAAAAGAAACGACAAAAACAAAATGCCACTCACCACCAACGCCGAAACCCTCACAACAAGCACCTCGCTCGTGTCGACCCTCCGCACCGCTGCCGGCCCCTCCGTCTCCAAAGCCCACCGTCCGGCCCACGCAAAAGGACACCTCCTAACCGGTTCCTTCACTCCCAACCTGGCCATCACCAGCTCTCTAACAACCGCACCACACCTCACGTCCGCGACCCCGATCCCGCTAACAGCCCGCTTCTCCTCCTCAACGGGCCTCCCCAAGATCCCAGACACCAACCCCAACGCCAACCCCCGCGGCCTCGCGCTGCGCTTCCACCTCCCCAGCGGCGCCGACGGCCGCAGAAAACACACCGACATCGTCACGCACAGCACGCCTCTTTTCCCGACGCGCACGGGCGCCGAGTTCCTGCAGTTCCTGCAAGCGGCGACGAGTCCCGACGCCGCGACGCTCGTCCCCAAGTTCCTGGAAGCGCACCCGAGCACGCAGCGGTTTTTGGGGACCCCGAAGCCGAGTCCCGAGAGTTTCGCGTCGGAAGCGTATTTTGGGGTGAATGCGTTTTGGCTTGTGGGCGGTGAGGCGGGGAAGAAGAGGACGGCGGTGAGGTATCGGGTCGAGCCTGTGGAGGGGAGGCGGGTGTTGGGGGAGGAGGAGGTTAAAGGGAAAGGGGAGGAGTATTTGTATGAGGATTTGGTGGCGCGGTTGTTGGGCGAGCAGAAAAAGGAGATTCGGTTTAAGTTGAAGGCGCAGGTTGCGCTTCCGACGGATGTTGTGGATGATGCGACGGTGTTGTGGCCCGAGGAGAGGGAGGTGGTGGAGTTGGGAGAGGTTGTGCTGGATAACTTGGTACAGGATGGCGAGGAGAGTGAGCGGTTGCAGAAGGAGATTATTTTCGATCCGATTCCGAGGGTCGAGGGCGTCGAGGCGAGTGAGGATCCGTTGTTGGAGGTCAGGGCGAATGTTTATTTGGTTAGTGGGCGGGAGAGGAGGGCCGCGGGGAAGGAAGGGGGTTCGTAGGTTAAGGGAAGGGGTGAGCGTTGGTGATGAACAGGGGGTTTTGGATTGAGAGAGAGAATCGGAGGGATGGTCGTCATTTGGATGTCCTTGTTCTAGTGCAGTTTTTCTTTAGTATAATAGCTATCGGTTCAAAAAGTTTATCAAATCACATTATCACCTTCTTTTCATTCGGATGACATGCCATGTCAGGGACATATCATCACTTTATCTTTCTCTTTTCGATCATTGTTCTATCCAGGCGGAATAGAGACAAGGCATTCGAGACAGAATCTAGTGTAAGCAAAAAGTCTTTGAAGTCATGTCGACTGTAAAAAGAGAACTGTCTACCATATTGAAGCACCACACAATCGTTGGCCTCCACAAATAAAAAAGAACAGTGAAAACAGCAATACAATAGGCATGCCCCCATACATATAAGTGTATTGTAAGTACGTACGATTTTAAAGATAGTTTAGGTGAACACCTCCACTACCAGAGACTTTCCAATTTCGAAGTTGCGCGAAAGGTTATTGCCATTTTCTTTTGTTAACATGAAGTGCTGTTACATACCTCAAGTATGGAACAAAGTTGAAATAGAGTTTTCTTCCCCCCTTTTCTTTTCGCGTGTTGGTCGTCTTTACTTGCTCCTTCAACCGCGCCGGTCTCTCACGTGTGCCTGCTGCTGACTAGCTGAGCAAAGTAGAACAAATAGAGTTGGCGCATTAGACACAGGAACCAAGTGGGAAAGTTAGGTGAACAGTCTGTACTTTTTGATTTGTTTTTTGTTCTGTTTCCTTTTTTTCTTGCTTCAATTACTGTTATCAATGTCATAATAGTACATGTATACAACTCCCGGCCCTAAATAAAGCATACACTCAAGCGGCCAAGCTCTTCCTCGCCTTCTTCTTTTCCGGTTGCCCTGCCGTTCCTCCTGCATCAGGAGCTGGCGTCACATCGCTGCTCTTGATTTTGTCATCTGCATCTGCAGCACCTTCCTTTGGAAGTCTGAACGCCAGGTACGTCTCCTCTGCTCGCCGGGTCGTGTCGAACACGTCGTTCATGTACTTTTCGACCACGTCTGGTGGGCGTATAGCACGCGGCAGCGACTGTAGCACCTCAGGGACGCTGGTGAGAATGAGGAAAGTTACGGGTTGGTGGAATTCGACGTCCTTCATATCCTTCCTCTCATCATAATCCTCGATTCGGGGTGGCGGGACGTATGGTGTGACTGGCTTCGCTGGAGGTGCTGGAGTGGGTGCCAGGGCGGGTTGTCCAGGTATTTGGGTCCCGTTAGTTGCTTGGGGAGGGTTAGGAGTGGCGGTATTAGGTGTTGCGGGAGGTTCAGCTTTGGGCGCGGGTGTGGAGGGTGGTTTCACGGCTGCTTCTGGTTTCGCCGGTTTCTCCTTCTTTTCAGCCTTATCCTGTGATTCTGGTTTTGGTTTCAGTTTCGTGATGAGGAACGAAAACTTGGCGCCCTGTGTCCCAGGGAGCCATTCCATGAAACTGTATGTGGGAAAATAGAATTTGTCTCCATTCCCTTCTTTGAAATCAAAAACCAGTGGCCGGTAGGTTGTAGGCTTCTCCACATGAGGAGCCGGCATATACCGAGGCATGTGTGCCTGTTGCTGCTGAGGATGGGGGTATGGCTGACGTGGAGATGGGGTGTTTGGATGGTTATTGTAAGGGTTGGCATAAGGCAGATGTGGAGGTGGCGCGGAACCCATTGGCGTTTGGTAAGGTTGCGGGGGTATCTGACTGTATGGATTAGACGCAGTGCTCGGTCGCCTTAGTGGTGGCTGCATGGTTGCGCCCGGTGGTAAAGGGGGTGGTACACCAGTCGGTTGAGGAGCGGGAGATGGTGTATGCGGAGGTACAAAACTTTGCGTGGCCGGCCGTTGGGGAGTGGACGAAGGAGCATGCGGGGCACTTTGTGAAGTAGCCTGAGGAGGTGCTTGCACAGGAACCTGTGGGGTAGTTGGCGGGGCCGTCTGAATCGGTCCCTGGGGAACTGGCTGTGGAGGGACGCGAGGAGAAGCTTGCGCTGGCGCTTGCATTGGAAACTGCTTTGGACCTTGCGTTGGTGCTTGAGAAGCTTGGGGAGTTTGTGCAGGTCGTGGAGGTGCTGGTGATGATGATTGAGCAACTTGCGAAGCTTGAGAAGGCGATGGCATAGCTTGTGAGGGAGGTGGTGCCGCTTGGACGTTCGGTTGCACAGTGTGCGAGGAAGATTGGGAGGGAGGTCGCGGGACAGGTTGTGCAGCTTGTGAGGGAGGTCGTGGAGAGTATTGTGGAGCTTGGGTGGTATGTGGTTGTGGGGTTTGGGGAGTAGATTGTGGCGTATGTGAGAGAGGTTGCGGAGTCTGCGGCGGAGGTCGTGAGACTTGCCCAGGAGGTTTTGAAGATTGGGAAGGGTTCGGTGGGGGAACACGTGGGGAAGATTTCGCAGCTGCCTCTTTCTGCTTTTGAAGTATGTTAGTGAGCTCGTTGATATGGCCTTGGAAGAACTCCAATTGTGCCTTGGTTGCCTGCCCAGCCGCGACAATTTTCATCACTGCTTTCAATTCCGCGTCGTGACCCGCTCGTTGAGCCAGCATATGTATAACGGGATCAGGCGCTGGAGCCTGGGGAGCTGCGGGTGCGGGTGGAGGTGCTTTCGGCGGCGGTGGAGGTTTGGGTTGCGGGGGTCTCGGTGGTGGTGGAGGTTGTTGATATGCGGGCTGGACATGATTGTATTGATACGTGCCGGGTTGATTATGGTTACCCCACTGTCCATAGGTGGTGGTTGTCTTTTTGGGCGGCGGTTTGATCACCTCCTTTGGTCCATACAAACGGATATCAAAAGTATGAGGTTCTATCACAAGCTGAGCTTCGCCCACCAGAGGGAAGTTGCGCCCCAATTCTTTCTGCCGCTGGATATTTGCCTTGTCCTCTTCGCTGCGGTCGGCAACCTTCTTCGGAGGAGTGAAATGTGCATGGAAAAGGCGAAAATTGACACCGGATACCCATACTGCGCGCGATCGCTGGAGAGAGGCGCTCAGGACGCCGCTATGCTGTATATCTTGGTATTCTTGAGCGGGTAGACCGAGCGGTTGGGGCTCCGACAATGTGGGTAATGGTTGACCGTCGGCTACGCGAATGGGTAACACCTGCTTCGGGGCTTGTTGGACGGGTTCAGTTGCAGTTTCAACTTCGTTGGCAGGAGTTGTACGTGCATCCTTAGCCGGGACGCTGCTCCGCTTGCGCTTCAGAGACTGCGGCTGGGGCTGCTGGTGGGACTGAGATTTGGACGGCTTCGAGGGCGTGTCTTTGGCTGGCTCGACAGGAGTTGGCTGAGCCTCTTCACGGGCGCGTGCCCTCGTTGAGCGCCGTGGCTCCGACATGTTGCGACCATGTAGATGGCCGTGGTGATGAACGTTGATTTGCAATCAATAACTAATGTGAGGTTGGCAGCTATCCTGGGCGCGTCTCAGGACAAACGCACACTAGACTATATGTGGGTTAGCTCCTCCACGTGCCAGTGTAGTGCCACTTTCCCTAATGTCTGGCGACGTGCTTAACAAATGCAGGTAGCGCCGCTCTCTCCTTTAGATCAACACCAACATCCCGAAGTCGCCGACCCCTGCGGGCTAATATTGCTTCCAACAGTCGTCCCTCGAGGCCTGTGCTGAAATTGCGGAGTCATAGATCGTCTCCATTGCGCAATTGGCTCTGATTTTGAACAATTT
This sequence comes from Periconia macrospinosa, assembly GCA_003073855.1. Classification (NCBI taxonomy): domain Eukaryota; kingdom Fungi; phylum Ascomycota; class Dothideomycetes; order Pleosporales; family Periconiaceae; genus Periconia; species Periconia macrospinosa. The sequence goes on from KZ805427.1 coordinate 117,811, forward strand.
TTCACTTCACCTTGAAGTTGCGAACTCCGAGCAGAATTATCCCAATGAATTCTCGATGATAGCACCTTGGAATGAACCCATATCTGACTGCATTGCTCATAATCACTGCTTCTTAACTCCAGCTTAACATCACAGTCGATCTCTAGCCTAGGCTGGAACTTCGGCTAGTCTGATCTGAGCCCGATCCTTTAACTTATCAGACAAGCTGACCTTGAATATTATGCGTAGTTGGCTAACCCCGAGTACCAAGAGTGGGACGACAGGCGTCCCCCTCTAGTATCCTTCCAACGCTTCCACTTGCTTTACGCTCTTCTTGCCATTTCCCTTCTTTCCTCTGTAATCCCATTCATGATGTATTCTTTAATAGGTCTTGTGACCGTCCTGACTCTTTCGTCGCGAGCACTCTCACAATGTTATTTCCCAAATGGAGGGCTAGCCGGATCCGACACGAGTATGTTATGACCTTTTGCTACTGGTACCTGAGTACGTTAGTACACAGGTGCGGTGGAATCATTTTGACGCTGACAATATACAGTATGCAATCCTAACGCACTGGTCTCTTCATGCTGTTACGATGTACGCTTCCCTTTGGACCACTCATTCTTTCTTAGCAAAAGCAATTAACAGTTCGAAAAGAAACAAGCATGTCTCTCTAATGGTCTTTGTGTGAGCGACCCGCTGGATGCGCAGAAAGCAAGACTGCACCGCGGCACCTGCAGCGATAAGACGTGGAAGTCTGGCAACTGGTTGGTTGATAGGCCCTACCTCTGATCAACTACCTCTGACCAACTCAACAGCCCAAGGCAATGTACTAGCATTGATAACAACGGTGTACCTGTATACTCGTGCAACCAAACCAACACGGACTCGTACTGCTGCTTCGACAATTGCAAATGCAACGACCCAAACTTCGAGACATTTTCGTTCCCAAGCCTCGACGTTTACACTGTGACCATCATCGGCGAACCGTTCACTCAAACACACACGCCGTCCAGCTCGTCCAGCTCATCACCCGCTCCAAGTTCCTCTTCTGCAGCGCTCGCAGAAACTACCAACGGTCTCGTTCCCTCAACAAACCCCACCGCAGGCACTGGAGCGCCCAGCGCTTCTCTCACTACCGCCGCTGTCTTTACATCTGCCGCCAGTGAGCAAAAGTCCGACTCGTCAGTAACCATCGGAGTAGGCGTTGGTGTGGGCGTAGGAGCAGCACTCCTCATAGGCGCTGGTTTGCTGTTCTTCTTTTGGCGACGGAGAAAGAACAAGCAGCAGCGAGAGCCAACCCTCCGGGACATCCATGACAACAATCCTTACGCAAACAACATGGCAGCCGACACCCACGGTATCCCGCAGTACGCAGAATTGGGCAATTCAGAGGCTCCGCCACAGTTTTTCCCGCCGACGCAAAAATACGCATACTTCGCTTCAGAAAATCCTTCGTCTGCACCCCAGAGGTATTTATCACTGTTTTGCTTTTAATCTTTGAATGCCTACTGTTCTTCCCGTTGATTTCTAGACTGACCTTATTCAATCTATAGGGGGCAACCTTTTGACTCTCCGCCCATTGAGCTCGCGACCTCTCCCAGACACGAGGCCGCAGAATTGCCCGCGAGCCCATCGCACGGGCCAAAAAAGGATAAATAGATACCCTTCTAAAATAGTCACAGCTAGGCAGGAGTTTTTACTTCACATGATGATGGTCATTTTGGGATAACTGGATTGGGGAGAGGTTCGCATATATGACGAACAATCACGCGCGCCATTTTCGCAAAAGGAAGAACCTTCGACGGGAGCGACGCATACATATCAGTCCAAGTTCTAATCTTTTTTTGAAACAAACTTGCGGCAATAGAGGTAGGCAAGGCAAGGCAATAAATGCAAGGCGCAACAAGGGTACTACCTACTGGAACCGAAAGACGAACACAAACACCAAAGGAGGAAAATCAAACCCTCTCTTATCTATAGAGGAAACTTGCACGCGCGCGCGCCGTTTCGCAAAACAACCCATTTCTGAGTCTTATACCCGGATTCCTTTTATCTTTCTTATATTCAAAACGTATATAGTTTCCGCATGATAAAAGATTTCCACACTCCATTCGCATCAATCAGTACATATTTTATGTCTATCTCCGTGATGCCATAAGGTACTTTCAACGCCACAACGCCCCCTTTCCAACAACACCCACCCCTAAAGAGAGAGATACATATCAGATTACCCATTCAATCATTCAATCAATCAATCAAACATCGCGAGTCTGTCACTGACGTACGTACGCACGCACGCACGCACGCGTCTAGCGTTTGCGTACATGTACGTACTAAAATCTCACTCTTCCAAGAAGTTGCCCCATTAACGGCACCGCGCCTCCGTTTGATGACAACGCCACGCACGCACGCACGCACCCGCGCGCGCCCGCATAGACCAAGAAAGAAAAATTAGGTGGGAAAGGAAGGAAGGAAAACGAGAGAGGGAAATAAAAAAAGAGGAAAGGATCATTTGAAATTGTCCGACCGCGCGGCGGGCCTGAGCCTGGCCTCTCGGGATGAATGGGAATTATCGGGATTGGGGATTGGGAAATTTGTTGAGTGCGAGAAAGCGCTCGCAGGTGAAGGTACTTTGGCTTTGGGAACAGGATAGGTAGGTGTAGTGTAGTGTGGTGTAGTGTGTTGTTGTTAATGGGGGGAGATAGATGATTTTTTTTTGGGGGGTGGTGATAGATGGGTATGTATGTAGTGTGGATGTCCATGAGTTGCGCGCACCTGCGTGTGTGTGTGTGTGTGTGTGTGTGCACTCCATACATATGGATGTACATGTATGTACATGTACATCAAAGTTTCATATCAAACGTAATGTAGGGCTTTGATTATTAGATTTCCCATACGTTATGTAGATTTGAATAATGTTAAACGTGTACGAGGAGGAGGGGTCGTCGTGCCTCATGATGTACATATATAAATATAAAGCGTATGCAGAGGATTCTTAAGGATATGAGGTGGTGGGGGTAAAAGGAGGAGAGAGGGGGGGGAGGGAAGGAAACGTGTGCGTTTAAATGATTGATTGCATCCTAGCCAAGTCTCGAGACGGGAAAGAAAGGAAGGAAAATAAGCTTGGATTCATGCATAGATTTGGTTTTTTTTTTCTCTAACTACGCGCGTGTGGCTGCGTCCGGGTACCTACATATATTATACTTACATGTATGTATCCATGTCGTGTTGCCTTTTTTACTTACTTCTTGACTTGTAAACACGTGAGTGCGCGTATATACCGTGTTTCCTCAAACCTCCATATTTTTGTAATGTTTTTTCAAAACGTTTCTGTTGCAATTCTATTCGTACAGTAAAGTAATGTTAGAGGCAAAACAGTCGATACAAGCCGCCGTCCCATATACCATATACCCGTCCACAACATGAACATCACGCGTAACCTCTTCATGATACATGGACGTGCTTAGCCAAAATCATAAACTGTTCTGTTCAATAAATAGACGGCATTGTTGCTATGCGCGATAATATATGAGGACAGGCCATTCCTAGGCTACTGGAGGATAGAATAATAACCGGTTGGCCACAACTCCGAATGTGGTTAAATATCTTGATGAACTCTCCTACTGTAAAACGGCACAATCAAGGGGGCGTTGTAATCAACATTGACGCATTCGATTTTAGCCGCTAACAAACTGCATCGGCATACGAAATCCACAACCAGACGAAATAAAGCTCCGATAAAGGGATTTAAGACTTGACGTCTGAAAGCCATCCATACCTACCGTCTGGAACGTGAAACAAGCAATTTGTTCATTACCCAACATCAAAGAAGACACCTTTCGAGACAGACGAAAATGTATATGTCGATATCAATTCTCACACTCCTACCTGTGGTAACCACCACTATCTCTCCAACGTGTACGCCACAACCGCAGATACCCGATCTCGAAAACATGACATATCCCACAACGTTCACCGAGGTTCACTCGTGTACCTTTAACACTTCCACGTGGGGCCCTAATTACCCCACAACATGGACCAATCACGAACAGACATTCACGACGGTGCACCCACTCCCTAGCAAACCAACCTCGATTCCGTATACGCATGTTGCTACCGTGAGTGGTGTTTTAACTCGGACGGCGTGGGCTTACTGGGGTGGGAATGTTACAACGACTTCGACCGTAACAGAAACTGAGACGAGGGTTTTGGAGACGACGGAGGTTGAGTTGATTCAGCAGTGTCCTCCAGAAACCACGCGATCATTTTGGCTAACAACCACGACAACACCCACGCCAACAACCACGTCAATACCCGATCTCGATAAGATGAAATATCCCACAACGCTTACTGAGGTGCACACGTGTACCAGTAATCGTACAGTGATCATACCGTTTTACGGCTTCATAGCCTGGTACGACACTGAAAAGACATTAACCACCCTGCAGCCGTTCCCCACTAGACCAACCTCGTTCCCGTATACGCATGTTGTTACCGTGACTAGTGTTGCAACTTCGTCATATAGGGTTGGGGGAGGTTTGCCTGGAGCTGAGGTGATAACCTCATCAGGTACTGAGACGAGGGTTGAGACGAGGGCTTTGGAGACGGGGAAGGTTGCGGCAGCTGAGACTACGTCCGTGTAAGGAGAATAGTAGCGGAAAAAGAAGGAGAGTGGGGGAATCGACGCGCACTCACGACGGTGCTGGTCACACCGTGGTGCACGTCCAAGACGAACTGTCGTTGATATCGGAACCTGTGAGGGCAGCCTTTTGGGGGTATGGACACAGTTTTCTGGTCCCGAAACCGTCGCAGATCAGTATCCGGGGCTTACTGTTCGCCTGCGCCCTGGTCTGCGGATCGAACACCAGTCTAAGCCAGTCAAAGCTGATTTTGGAATCGGTATAGCCAGACTGGGAGCAAGCAAAATGCCATCCAGGGGTGGGGTGCGTGGCTGGCCATATGATCAGTGGATGCAGAGATCTACCGTCTGCGGAGATGCACTCGATGGCCGTGACCATCGTCCGCTTGACGCCTGCACCGTGATACGTGCGCAGGTCGTCTTGCCTCTTGCCTTGTCTTGTATCGAAGGTCGTCCGCGTGCGCGATGCCATAGGGTAGTGTAAGGGATGTTGCGAGACCTTGACAAGGCTGCATAGGTTCTATCCTCTGTAGGGTCCAGGCCTTCTGACAGCACGAGCGTTGCGCTGTCCATTCTACGATAGCGACAGCGGTGACGCGAGTGAAGGAGCGCTGAGCAGCATGAAGCGGCACAGAGCCGCATCAGTAAGGGCCAGATCGCTTGCTCGCTCATGGATATTTTTAGTATTCGGCAGCGCTTAACTGTGGCTCTAAGCAGCGGACTCCGAGCCTAGTTTGCACAGCGCGTTCTTTTGTAACGTAATAGATTTTACTTCCTACAACGCCAACCTCAAGCCTTTATCGCTCCAAATTCTCGTAGAATAGTATTGTCTTAGCCTCACAACCTCCCTATAAGGCTCGGAAGTCATCACTAGCCTTATGCGCGCTGTCGCAAGCAAATTTATCTAGCCGATCGGTACTTTCTAGGTTAGCGCTATTATATTTCTAGTTAGTGCCAGAAGCTTTCTATACATTATGTAAGTATAGTATCCTACAAAGCACGTTCATAAGGTGGCGCAACTTAACCCACCTAAATTTCCAGCCACGCTTCCTTCGCCACATTCACCAGCCCCTTTCATCCACTCCCCACCTCCCTACCAACCGGCTTCGCCACACTCTACTCCACATCCAACCCAGGCCTAAACATCTTTCTCTTGAAGCTGCGCCTGACGGCAAGCGCCACCTGCGGCCACCCCACAATCTCATTGTGCCCACCGTATCTCGCAATCTCAAGTTCAATCGACCGCTCTCCATTCCCATCCTCGGCGCTCCTATACGCAAAAGCACCCCTCCTCACCCTCTCTTTGCCATGGATACTAATCCGCTCCTGCGTCGATGATACGCCTTCCTCCCTCAGCATCAGCGATTCGAGGGGAGTGTAGAGCTGCTCGGAAAGCCGGAACGTGATATCCTGGTCATTGCGCGCGTGCAGGAGCGTGAGGTGCAGTGGCGATTTGGCAGCCGCGGTTGCGGAGACGAGAGCTTCGAGACGAGAACGCGTGTCCCATGAATCCAGAATCTGGCGAGCGAGAAATTCGCGGATGCGTTTGTAAGGTGCGAGGGGGGAGAAGATGGGGATGATGCCACCGATTTTATAGGTATCGAGGAGGGTTCCAAGGTCGGTGAAGGAGGAGACGAGGATGACGCCTGCGAAGCTTTGGGGTTCTTTCAAGGCGGGTGTGGGATGGGTTAGGGTGGAGGGGAGTTCGCGGGAGTTGGGGTCGGCAAAGTAGAGTGCTGTTGCGGAGGTTACGGCTGTTCCTAGGCTTTGGCCGAGGAGGACAGTGCGAGAGGCTGGGTGGTTGAGGTTATTTAGGATGTAGGAAACAAGGGATATGGAGTCAGTGATTAGACCGGTTTCTGTAGGCAAGTATGGTTCGTTTCTGAGGGATGATTTGCCGAAACCACGGTAGTCGCAGGTTAGTAGGTGAGTGTGGGGGATGCCGGATATGGAGCGGTAGGTCGATGGTCTCCAGCCTTGGGCTATATGTCCAGCGTTCTGGTTTTGATTAATTCATATTCAAAAGCTTGATGCATATCCAGCGGTACTTACTCCATGGAAGTTCACAACAACTCTGCTCTTAGTGTCTTTCTTTAGAAACTTTGCGCCAATACTCGATCCAAAATCATCAGTTACTCCTCCTGCCGTCTTCTGAACAATTTCCTGTTCGTTTTCTAGATACACGTCCAGGGGGAGTACGTGCCAACAGAACAGTTGCTCGCTGTCGCTCGTATCAAGCCAGAACGGTGTGACTTGGCCTTCTGCAATCTCGTCAGTTCCCAAATCTCTTTCGATACGTAACCTATCAATTGATTCTTCATATCCAACTCTCAACCCCTTGATAGCGCTGTGGAGAAAGAGAAACAAAACCTACTAGCAAACCCAAACTCCTCCGGATTCGAAATATTATGCCAAAACCCAGAGTGTATTTTGTGCATATACAAAGCGCTACAATCGTTTCTTTGTCAGCTTTCACTCCATCCACATCCCAGTCCGCATCTCCCTCGCAACCCCTCCTATAAAACATACCCCAACGTCCAAACTAATATAAAAAAAAACAAACGGGAAACAAACTCACTGCCGCTGAAACCACGACCCACACAACGCAAGCACAAAGACAGCCCAAGAGGCTCCCAGCACAGCAAGCACCCAGTAACTCTTCTTCAGTATCGGGACGAGTTGCGGCATGGTTGTCAACTGCCTTTTCCTCTTTCTATTCCCAAATACTACAATCTCGCCCTCCCGTACGCGTAACTCCTAAACTATCTCTTCCTCTTATTTAGCACCTAGTAGTCGTGCGTGCACGCCCGTCACGATATCGTCTGTTTCGCCCGCCTATGTTGTGCAGTGGGTAAGGTACCCACCCGTGGACGTTCGTTATCTGTACCAACCCAATCGATCGATCGAACAACCCTGAAGATGGATCGAATAACTCTTTACACGCGCGCGAGCTTCAATTCCAACATGCAATAAACAACAAAAGAATATGCAGCAGCGCTGTGTTGATGTGTTAAAGAATAAGACGGGACGATGATGATGGTGATAAGGTCCCACCAGCGGAGATTTGAGATGGGGAAACGGTGCACGCGTTGGAGATACGGTGATCCCATAACGCTAAACCCGTTTAGGATTTGGGGGGGAAGTTGCGTCCGGGCGCGTTTAGGTTTCGGGAAGGGGGAGGGGGGATCGTGGTGAATGCGTGTGTGTGTACATAGGTATATGTGAGTGCCTTTTTTTTAAATGACAGATTTGATTGTTAGTTGTTCGTTCGTTTTTTTTATATAGTGGTAGCGGGGCTCCTTGTGAGGTGTTCGCTGATCGGCGTGTAGAGGAAAAGGAGATGGTTTCTCCCCTTGATTTCTCTTCGAATTTCAATGTTGGTTGAGTATGTGGGAACGAACAATATACATATATGTACAGGGTGTCACGATATTTATGTTTTTTTTCAGACTAAGAACACCATTTTCATAAACATAAGGTCATATATTCAAGCGCGATAACTACCGCTGAACGTATATAGGTATTACCACCTCGACCTACCAATCATCAATGGGATTGATATCAAAATCATCTGCCCACCATCCCAGACAAGAAAACAACCACAATTGCGCGAAAGAATAAAACAGTTCTCGAACAGGGAGGAAAGTCAAACTTAGTTTGCGACCTCCTTTCTCTCCTCGCGAACAGCGTCCTTCTCCTCGAGCGTGGTAGGGGAGTGCGCATGCGCCTCGCGGTCGCCGTGCTCCATCTGCTTGACGAGCTCGGTGACGCCGAAGAGGTCGTCCATTTTCTCGAGCGAGAGACCCTTGGTTTCGGGGATGAAGAACCAGACGAAGAAGAACATGGCGAAGCAGAAGGTGGCGTAGATGATGAAGGCGCTGGGTTTTTGGTTAGTCCGTGGTGATGAGGATGGGAAGGGATGGAGGAGACTTACCCGTATCCTTTACGTCCGACGGTGACCATCATGACAGGAGTGGCACGCGCAACGACGAAGTTGAATAGCCATTGTGTGGCGGCGGCGATGGCGACGTTGAGGGAGCGGAGACGCGCGGTGGGGATTTCGGAGACGTAGATCCAGCAGACTGTGTGGACGGCAGGTTAGCAAGATGTACTCGATAAGCACGCTTTCTCCGCGTTTCTCATTCTTCTTGAGAGAAATGGGGAATCAATGAGGGAGAATACGAACCAGGACCCCAGCCCCATTGGAAGAAACCAGCGAACAAGAAGACACAAACGAGCGAGAAATATCCAGCGGGAGGAATCTTCGCGCCTTCGACCGGCGGCGAAATGCGGATGTACAAGCCAATGTACAGCATAGCGGCACCCTGAGCGATGGAAGTCCACAGCAACGACCTACGACGGCCAAGAGAATCGGCAGCCATGAGCAAGAAAACAGCACACGCGACCATCTTGACGACTCCGTAGATGCCAGTGGCGAAGAGGGAAGTGTTTGTACCCGTGATACCGAGGGCCTTGAAGATGAGCGGCGCGTAGTAGTTGATGGCGTTGGTGCCCGTCATTTGCTGGCAGACCATGAGCGAGATGGAGATGAAAAGACGCTTTCGGTTGCCGGGGATGGTGACCATTTCCCTAAGGAGATCCTTGGTTCCCGAGCCGCCGACGAGCATGCGTTCGTGCTCAAGCTGGTCGCCGATGTCTTGGAGTTCGCCTTGGACGTAGGGGTGGGTGGGCGAGAGATGGCGGATTCGGGCGAGAACCGCTGTAGCTTCCTCCCAGCGGTCTGCCTTTGCAAGCCAGCGCGGTGATTCCTTGTTGAGCATCATGCAGACGACGAGGACGACGGCTGGCAGGGCTTGCATGGCGAGGGGAACAATGTAGGTAGCGGCGCCTTTGAGATGCAGACTGGAGCCGTAGTTGACCCAGAAAGCAAGCATGGTTCCAGTGGCAATGAAAAGCTGGTAGATACCCGTCAAGCCACCACGAATAGCACGGGGAGAGTTTTCGGAAATGTACAGAGGAACGACCATGGAGCAACCGCCTACACCGAGACCGGCCACACATCTGTACAGACCGTAAGTACGTCGCATTCAACGGCTGAGTCAGAAGGGGATCACTTACCTGCCAACATACATGGAAGCAAGACTTCCAAAGCTGACGGATTGAATGACACATCCGATCACAGTGATCCAACCCATCCAAATCAGCGAAGTCTTACGACCCCACCGGTCTGCGACCCATGAAGCCAAGAAGCAACCGAAGAAGCAGCCGGCTTGCAGAGTGGAAGCAATGTTTGCGCTGAGATCATTCCTGGCCTTGTCTGAGAGCCCGTTAAGCCCGTATTTTCTGCATTGATCAATCAGTCGATATATCTTATTTGATATGCGCTGGGAAATTGGTGGTCACGTACGCCTTAAACGCAGGAAGCACGAGAACACCACCGATGGTACCGATATCAAAACCAAACAACATGCCTCCGAAACAAGCAGAGCATGCCATCATGAACGTACGCCATCCGTAGATCTCGGACGGATCCTCCTTCATGGCATCATTCTTGATGATCTTGTACAGAAACCGAGCACCGAGGCTCGGGTTTGATGTTGTGGTTGCCATATCGCGTGCGATTTATGTCACGGGTGGAGATGGGTACAGGGGTTATCGAGCTGCAAAATCGACGTTAGACAAACAGGATCTTTCACATTCTTCCGTATAATCACATGGGAGGGGGGAATTGCGAGCTTATACATACAACAACAATGAACGTCTCTCGTAATCGAAGACCCTGCTCGGCAGAGATAAGTCTCTTATGTGATGGCTTTTAATCCTCCTCAACAACTGATAATGGAGGGGCCCGGCAAAAAGTGCTGCAGACAAGAACCCACAGATAAGCAGAGCTGGAAACCGAGCGAAGCAGAGAGGAAGAAAAATTGACAAATGCTCCACCGCAGCAATCGATGAGTCGGCACCCGCGCGAGGGAAACGAGAAAGCAAAAGGCTCGTATATATCCCCTCCGTCGCTAACATCTGCCGTACACGGACCACCTATTAGTGACGAATCGGATGAAAGGGATATTCGCCACGAACACCAACGTAAATGTCCGTTTGTATGAGGATTGCTAAGAAATCAGCATCGTAATGGGTGTAGGGTGCGAATTTTAAGGCGAGATTTCGTGATTTGATTCTAAATAGCTGCTAGAATAATGCTAGATCGCGTTGTTTTGGTGTTGAGGCGATTTTCTACCGAAAAACGACGTTCAAATGCGCTGAACGAGACACCCGCTT